>PVKS010008779.1:0-66648 GCA_004027875.1 Aplodontia rufa
TATCCCTCCCTTCCCCTTCCCTCTATAACTCTAAAAAAAGTATTAGATTGTAAAGCATTACATCTTATCTGGATTTAACTCATGCTACTAGATCAACTTTCTCATTGTCCAGGAACTAGTCCCCACCTCCACAGATGAGTGGAGACAATCGACCCTTAGATCTCTGGGTTAAGCTGATTTTACTCATCATGATCTCTTCTATAGCCATGCATTTACCTTCGAAGGCTGCAATATCATTATTTCTAATTGCTGTGTAATATTCCATGGTATAAATGTACCACAGTTTTTGGATCCATTCTTCCAGTGAGGGACATCGGGGTTGTTTCCATAGCCTAGCAATAGTAAATAGTGCTGCTATGAACATCAATACTGCTGTGTCACTGTAATGTGCTCATTCTAAGTACCCTGGGAAGATACCCAGGAGTGGAATAGCAGGGTCATATGTGGACTCATCCCTAATTTTTTAAGGATTCTCCATACTGCTTTCCAGAGGGGCTGTACCAGCCTGCAGCTCCACCAACAGTGTGTTAGTGTGCCTATCTCTCCACAGCCTCTCCAGCATCTACTGGTGTTTATTTTCTTCAACTTTGCCATTCTGACTGGTGTAAGGTGATATCTTAATGTGATTTTCATTTGCATTTCTCTGATTACTAGTGATTTAGGGCACTTTCTCATGTATTCCTTGGCTTGATCAATATCCTCTGGTGAGAAAATTTTACATCTTTTAATTAATTAAATTTATATAGGTAATAATGACTAATGGCTACTGAATTAGCCAGACAGACCTTACTCTAACAATCTAGAACTATATCATTGCTCATTATAACAACTGTTCGAAAGGTAAAGTGACTGAATCATAAAGTTAAGAAGGGACTCGACTAGCTCGGGAAAGGATGAGCAGGAAAGTTTCCCAAGGGAGTTGCATCTCAGTCAAGATCCAAGACTGAAAAGGAAGTTCTGGACTCAGAGGTGAGTGGAATCACAGTGAGCAACATGTGCAACACTGTGCATGAAAGGGCACAGGTGTCACTGAGTGAACTGCAGGTGTATTTGCCTCTGCTTTGCCAGAACCAACTCAACATCCAAATTCAAAGGAAAGAGGAACTGGTTAGAGGAGCAGGAAGCACTCAATTTTTGCAAGACCTTCTAGAATATAATAAATATTTTTTTTCTTTGTGAAACAAGAGATACTGAAGATTTTAAAGTAGAAAATGTTGTGTTTGTATTTATTCAGGATCACTCTAACTGCAGTGGAGAGAGAGGAATAGATACTGTGACAGAGTTGCGAGCCATGGAAGTAGTCCAGGCAAGACAGCATTTGGCAGGACTAGGAGAACAGCAATGGAGAGGAGAGAAGTGGATGTGTTCAGAAATTTTCAAGAGTGAAAGTGATAGGACCTAATAAAATTGGATCTGGGGCAAGGAAAAATCAAGTTATCAATGTAACACCTGGGTTTATGACTCTGAGGACTACATGGATAGTAGAGGTATTCACCAATGAAAGAAACTGGAAGGTATTCCAATCTGGATACGAAGATGATGATTTCAGTGATCATCTTTGTGAGTTTGTACTGGCTTTGTGATATGTGAGTGATATCACAAATAGACATTCCGGCACAGAGATCAGAAGAGATTTCTGGTTAAAAAATTCAAACTTGAGAGTCATGGGCATGTCAGTTAAAATGTTTATGGGCAAGGAAATTGTTTCATAAGGTGAGAGGACAAAGTAAAAAAAGAAAAGGACTTGAATTGAGCCATTCATAAATCCAAAGTTTCATTTATTTTTCTGCATAGATTTAATGTTTTAATTAACTTTTGTCTTTAGGCCATGTCAACTTATCTTAGGTTTTGAATACCTAATTTTATGAGCTCTATTTACTATGGCTCATTTACTCCCAAGTTAGAACTTACAGGAGGTGTTTAATCTAGGGTATTCTTCACGCATACTCAAAGTTTATATGTTTTCTCACCTTTGTCTTCTTTGAACTTCCAGTCAAAATTCCTATTGCCTCAATTGCAATTTAGCTATTCTGGTAAAAAATAAGAAAAGTTGCAAATTTGCAGTTATAGAACAAGCCAGCTTTTAAAAGGAATTTTCTTGTTAACCCTAGTACATGTGACGTTAGTTTAATATATGGGAGTACATTTTACCACTAAGTTTCTGGAAGTGGAAACAACCTAAGGATCTCTAGGGGATCTCCTACCTCCATCCCAGCATTTTCCCCCATGGCAATTTTTCCTATATGTTGCAAGGCCATATAGCACTCTGTTGAATCAGATGCAGTTCTGAAGGACAACAATGATCAATACCTGGGTACTTCATTGTAGCAGTCATTTCCAAGATACCATCATCCCACATCAGTAGGTGCACATGGGTAAAATGTGAAATGTTTCAGTCATTTACCTTTGCTATTTTAGTTTTGTATTTGGTGAAGCCTCTTCCTGTAAATCGCTGGAAAAAAGTAAATGGAGGACTGATAAAATGTTAAAATTCGTATTTTTTCAAAATCATTCAGGTCCTTAGACAAAGGAGTTTGAAAGTGCCTTGTGATGATGTGATCAAAAGCAATTGAATAGTTTGTAATATAATTTATAACTACAAACAAATCTTACAATTTTCTATTTTAGTAATTTGTGAATAAAGATTTTAAGATACTAAAGCAATTGCTATATATATATATATATGCACATGTAAGTAAATTTATATAATATGCTTACATAGAGTTTAATACATAAAAACTACAATAGACTTACAGGTTAATAATTATATAAATAAAAATAAAATACATAGTGTTTATGTATAATTGACTGCTGATTAAAAAACTTCAAAATTTAGTAGCATAAGATAATAGTCCAGTTATTTAGTTCATGACTGTTTTTTTACTATTTGTATTGGGTTCACTTGAATATTTTCCTGACCTCTTCCAGGCTTAGTCATGCCTCTGTAGTCAGAAACTAGGTTAGCAAGAGCAAAAGTATAGCTCTGCTGTAGAGTGTCTTATCCACCATGAACCTATCTTTGGCTTGTCCTTATGATTGCAATATCAGAGATCCCAAGAACAAGAGAAAGTGTACAATCCCTCTTAAAGCTCAAATTTAAAACTTGTAAATTTTGATTCCTCCACTTTCTATTTGTCAAAAAATGTCACTAGGCCAGTTCAGTTTCAAGGAGTTGAGAAATACATTAGAAAGGGAAAAACCCATATCCAATTTTTTGAAACTGGTATCATAGACTTGCAAAATAAATAATTATTTCTGGTTACTTGGTAAGGTTTTTCATGTTTCATACTCAGTTTCTAGTTACAGTTTTTGTTGTCTTTCCAACTCTATTTAGTTGGACATTTGTTGTCATTATAATGAGTAAAAGAACAGATCTGTGTGGTTTTCCATGCTTCATATCAAACAGAATGCAAATTTCCCTTGTCTTCTTCGGGAAACTTACATTAAATGCTCTGAATTATTTTTATTTTTTTGGTACTGGGGATTGAACCCAGCAGCACTTAACCACTAAATCACATCTCCAGACTTTGTTTGTTTGTTTGGTTTTAAGACAGGGTCTAAGTTGCTGAGGCTGGCTTTGAACTTGCCATCCTTCTGCCTCAGCCTCCCAAGCTGCTAGGATTGCAGTCATGTGCCACTGCATCCTGCTACTGTGTGGATTTTTGACATCATCCACCTATTCTGCTGTATGTTAGGTGTAATGGCTCACTTTCTCTCCTGTAACCTCTTTACTGGTGCCGCTTCATCTCACTCATTTTTATAGATGTTGTACTTGGAATTTTTTTGGATATAGTAAAGTATTAAAAACTTTTACATAATTACATGAATGATTGAATAAATGAGTGTTCTAGAGCTAAAATGCCTCTGAATAGAATTAAAATTTAAACTAAAGAAAACAATATAACAAACCATTTTTCAAAATTATTAGATCTTTTTATATTTAATGAAAAGAAAAGAATTTAGTGAGAAAAGCATGCATTTAACATGTCCCTTTCTCATCCTTATGTCTCCTCTAAGGGCCTCAGGAACTTATGTTGACCCACCTAGATTCCTTCCTGAACTATGCTTTTTTTAAAAATTAAAACAGAATTTATTTGAATCTATAGGACTTTATTTGGTGGTATCATGAGATAATTAAGTGATCATTTATACAATTTGCAGCACACACACCTGGGTTAGTGTATGCTTCCTTGATGTCTATGTGTCTTATTGTTTGTTAATATTGTCCTTTTCTATTCTGAAATTGTTATAACCTGAATGTAAATCGTATGATTGTTATGGACATAGTCTGTGTATTGAATGTGATGCCAAAACAGGCCCAAAGGTTGAAAAATAACCCCTATTGAATTGCGATCATAGGTAGTCACAGGCACGGGATCAAGTCACGCAACATCACTCTGCCATTTTTTTCACAACTATTCAAGACTTTGGTCTGAGAATCCTCAGATAGGACTAGAAAGCAAATGAAGCACCCTAACTGAAGGTCACCAGACAGTGGCTTATGTATAAACAAATTCCTTTGAGCTGCTGTTACCATAGCCAATAAATAATTTATTAAGTAAATGGAAAACTTCCCCAGGGATTATGCCAAAAATCACTGGCTTAAAATGTATGATAACAAAAGGCACTAAACCTTTCATCTAGGGAGAGGACAGTTCCTGGGGCTCCCTGCACTTGTGCCTTCTGCACTTTCACAGCTGACCTAAAGTGACAGAGTCTACGTGTCCCTAATGGAGTTGAGCTATGGGAATATGCTGCTTAATCCTGGCAGGCGATAGGAACAGTAAGTCCCAGTAGGGCATAATAAAGAAAAAAGCCTAAGTGCAATTGCAAGGTGCGTGTTGAGTTTGGATTTAAATACGTAGGTCCACAGATAGTTTCTTGCCTCAATAACATATCTTCTAGCCAACTAAACATTTTGCATATAGTTTACCAAAATATCCTTAAAATAGAATTTTAAAAAGTCAGATTGCACAATATCTAGTGGATGCACTTGGCATTGCAAGTAATGTGATATTTCCTTCCATTAAAAAAGGAAATCTGCCACAAACAGGGCTCTGAAACAGCTATCTGGTCAACTCTTTATTTTATTTCCAAATGGGTGATAGTGGATTCCAATATAGAATAAATTCTCTGGATAAACATATATCCAGCTATTTCGTTAAAATGATTAGCAAATTTCCCCAAAGATTTTTTTTTGCCTGGATTTCTTCCTAAAACCATGATTTCTGTGGTTTTCTGATTGCAAACTTTTAAACCCCTTTATCTCTCTCTCTCCCCAAATTTTGATTGACTCTATCCAGTAAAAGAAGAACAAGCAAAAAACCTGGCAGTGCCTGGATGAGGTGTAACTAAAGACCATGTATGCTATCCTATGACAATGATCCTTCTGAAATGAAGTGCTGAGACACATGACATGCTTTCACACAAAACCTTGAGAGTTGAATGCACGTCCTTGGCATTCAAATACGTATGCAAATATTCATAGTTTCCAGGCAAGCTAGCTCATCAATATTTTAGTTTCTCTAATGCTTTTGAGTAAAAACTTCATCTTGGCTATTTTCATTACAAGCCTTTTCTCTTTTTTTGCTGTTTTTCCCAGGAGAATCACCAGGAAGGACTGCATGGTCTCATTCCTCTGGACTACACAGCATTTGTACTTACAAGCACAAAAATAAGAACTAACAACAAGGAAGGGAGCAAATTGTTTTTTCCCTCAGCAGTAATAATTATTCTCTACTCTTAAAAATACTAAAATTTCCTTTGGGATATGATGGTCTTTATTAGGGGCTTTTAAACACAGTGGTCTAAAAGTAACATTCCTAGATTAAACTTAGACCCATTCCATAAAAAGAAGCAGTTGAGGACTGAAAAGAAGACAGCTTCATTCTGCCCTGATCTAGGAGTTCCATTTGTATAGATGACTGGACAGTAATACTTCTGTTTCTTAATGTCTGAATGATAAAATCTACTGACAGTGGGAAATATAAAATTATGCATTTCTCTATTTGCCATTCTGTAAACTTGAATTTTTTTCTTCCCTGCATTTAATATTTGTCATATCTAGCTAGATGCTTTGAGATGAAGAAAATTCAAGCCTCTGAAACTTAGAAGAAAAATGGTAGTATGGCTTTGCAAATGATTCAAAAAACAACCA
Organism: Aplodontia rufa; assembly: GCA_004027875.1. Lineage (NCBI taxonomy): Eukaryota > Metazoa > Chordata > Mammalia > Rodentia > Aplodontiidae > Aplodontia > Aplodontia rufa. Next base: position 6,158 of record PVKS010008779.1, read on the forward strand.
TCTTAGGGAAATATCCATCATATCCATCAGCTATCATTTTTCTCTCAAACACCTTCTACATTTCCTCATTTCTCCTGTGTCTGTTTGCCAGTAGCAGAACAGCAGGTATTTTTACTTATCAATAAGTGTGAAACTATAAGCACATGTTGTTCATGTAAGTTTTTTATCTTTCATTTTTAACACCAGTTAACTAACTGTGGGTGAGTGTTTACTTGATAGAGAAATAAAGAACATGGCAGTCTGGTAACAAAATATTGAATATTAGACAATTTTGTGCATCAAGATTTTAAACTAATTTTTCTAAGTCACCCTCTCTATTTTAATAAAACCCTGAGAAGCAAGAGAGGAAGAACACAGAACTTTTATTTTCTTTCTGATAGGGAAACAACTATTCTCACATAACCACCAGCAAAGGGGAAATCTGAATGAGATGAATCAAATGCCACTATCTTCACTGATTTATGTACTTATCCTTGTATTCTATCACCGAGGCACATATTTATGTTACAAAAATGTTCTAGGTTCTGCAGACATAGCAGTGAAGAAGAAAGGCATGGTGCTTACAGTTTTGGGGATGTGGCTACAATAAATACTTAATCAAGTATACTTGTGGTACCTCCTATGAGAACAATAAAATGAAAAGCCACTGTCAGAGTTTTCAACAGCGCAAAGATATGAAAGCACAGGAGAATGGACATGGGAAGAACTAACAGCACTTTAGAGAAGTGACTAAGAAAGGGCTGTCTTAGAGAAAGAGAGTGACAACTATATACAGATCTGGGGGAATACCTTCTGAGCAGTACAAGAGCTGACATTATTGTTCTCAGACCAGATGATACGTAAGGGTAGCAAGGAAGATGTAACCAAAGAGCCATGGAAGCAATGGAGATTTCCGACAATGATTTCTCCTACCTAAACTTCCAGTAGAATTTAATCTCAGTCTCCCATAACAAATGAACCACTTTGGTGTGGTGCTTTAATCGTATCCCCTCATCTTTATCATTACTGGGGATTGAACCCAAGGACACTTTACCAAGCTACATCCCCAATTCCTTTTACTTTTTGAGACAGGTTTTCACTAAGTCATTTAGTGCCTAAGTTGGCTGAGTCTGACCTTGAAATTGCAATTCTCCTACCTCAGCCTTCTGAGTTGCTAGGATTATAGGTGCATGCCACCATGCCCAGTTGTCCTCATCTTATCATCTGGCAGGACTGGAAATCATTGCGAGCAGAAACTATTTGTGATGTTCATGTAGCTTGGTCCAGTGCAATTGGTGCTTGGATGAATAACTGTTTTCTCCTCTCCAAACCCCACCTCAGCTAATCTGAATACTGTGTACTTTCGACTTTAATCTGGCCCAGCCTCAGATTCCTGGAAGCCTTGTGACCCTAGATCCCCCTCTCAGTAAGGACACTTGAAGGTCTTCTCCAATGGAATGTATAAGTTGAAGTGACTAAAAATATAGGAGAAAGAAAGTGCATTTTCCCTTATATCTATTATTTTCTTGCAGACTGTTTACACTTACTTTATGTTGTTTTCATTTTCTTTGTTGCTTTCATTCTTCAAAACCTCTAACTATATTTTGTCAAATTAGATTTCCCATGAGTACCTTGTAAATTAATTTTTGTTTCTGAGATTGCTTTGTATTTTTCTGGGAATATTTTTGTGATTTCAGTCAACTCTAGTTTCATATTTTAGATTAATCATTTTTATTCTAATTTTATATTCATATTCATGTGATAAATCATATTCACTTTATTTACATTGTAGTATTTAGCCACATTTCATTGTTTCTTAGCTCATAGTTTCATCAATATTTTGATCAATGAAATAATTTTGATTATCACTTTTGGTTCTTCTTTCCTTATTACATCAATTTGTATAAGCAGCTTCTGTCATTTAGTTTTAAATGTGGCCGAGTTTCTGGGACCAGTGATAGTGGATGAAATGTAGAAGGCGGCAAAGGATTTGAGTAATTAAAAGATTTCTTTTGGTTTTCTTTTCCTTTTTTGTGTGTGGTACTGAACCTAGGGGCACTCTGTCACTGAGCTTCATCCTCAATCCTTTCCCTTTTCTTTTTCATTTTGAGACAGGGTCTAAGTTGCTGAGTTTAGCCTTGAATTTAGAAGCCTCCTGCCTTACTCTCTGAGGATTAGAGACATATGCCACCATGCCTGGCTAGCTGACTAAGTTTCTTAGTTCAGCTGAACCCTCCTTTAGTAATATAGAAAATTTCCTTAATAATCCTCACCTTTTGGGAATGAGTCAGTGCATCTTCTGAGTCTGTGTTCTGATTTTTTTCCCTATCGACCACTAAATGATTTTTATGTGCTTCCTTCTTTTCTTTCCTTGCTGTATCTCTAAAGTATGCCACTCCCTTTCAAATTGCTTCAACCTGTTCTAGGGCACCTTCTCAGGAAGGCAGTCTCGGCTCCCATGCACTTTCAAAACACTTCCTTTTGAAGCTGTCAGAGTTCTAACCCATAGTGTGACAAACCTCGTCTTATTTTGAGCATTCTTCCCCTCACAATGGGACTACCAATTCTGGGGCTTAGATTTTTTGAGTTATGGGACCCCCTAGAATGCTTTTTTCCTTGTGCAACATAAGCCTGACTCAGTGTTCTGTGAAGTAGTCCAAGATATAACTGCTTTTTAGGGTATGTATTCTTATACCTGACAGAAGTTTTCCTGAGCTTTTCCCCACTTACACTATATGTGTGCCTTGTAGATGATTTTAATTGATCTTCTTAATAAACTGTACCCCTTGTGTAAGGTTTGTTGATACATGTGGATTGTTATATACCTGGATTAAATCAGTCATGAGGAGCAGTCATACAATAACTTTTACAGTTAAGTAACTGAGGATTCCATAATTTACTATTTCATACTTACTTTTGGATATATAAGTTGTCTATTCCATATGATTAGAAATCTAAGAGTTTCTTTTATTTTCTCCCTTTACTTATAAAATACCTGATTCTGTGCTTACATATAGGTATAAATTTAACATTCACCTTCAACAGAATACTCATTACTTCAGCTAGCTCTTTTATAACTCAGGGTATATTATAGATAGCACATAATATACTCTAACAGAATTTGAACATAAAAATCATGCTTTTGGGCCAATTATACATACTTGAAATGTCTTCTATGTAGGCTGAAGGCAAAGAGATTTAACTATAAATAGATCCTACATTTTGTGCGCCCTCTCTTTTACTATGCAACTACATGGATCATATCTAATGACATTGTAATTCAAGGTCAAAAAGGCAGCATTTAAGTAGTGGCTTTGGTATCAAAATGATTTATTTCATTTTAGTTTTGCCATTGATCTGTCTGCACTAAATTAATTATACTATTTCAGTTCATATTTTTAATTGTAAAGCAGATATGAGAATATCTGTTACATGGAATATTTTTCCTTTTTGAATGAGATAACATTAAAATCACCTAGCAAAATACTAGGTTGAAAACATACTCACAAAAGGTTATTCTACCTTCATTTCCTCTTAGTATAAATTGACATTACTTATCAGAGCATTATAGTACTGCCATCATTTCTTTAGTTCTGTTTATAAAAAATGCGAGAGGCTATTGTTTTGGATTGAGTTCCTGCACGAGGTCTCAATGGATCAGATCAAACCCAAATGTAGTTACTTTTGCTAAATACCTCATAATCAAACTGCAATTTAAAGGAAGAAGGTAGATCCTAAAACAGATAGTCTTTTCTAAAAACAGGATATTCTAGTTACCTTAGTCAGCATTAAGGACATCCCCTCTGGTTTAAACCTTATAAAAAGGTAAGCTGAAGTTAAGAAACAAAACAAAATTACTTATTTTTTTTTCTGTTGCTGTTTATTTTTTCCCAGTACACAAAACCTGTGGATTTTGTGAGATTGTCCACTAGAAGTTCTCATTCTAGTTTGTAGGATGGATACCTGCCTGATGTATGGATTGCAAATAAAAACCAAATGGATCTATAATTAAATTTGTGGCAGTTTTGCCTTTGATATAATTATCCTTTAATTTATCCAATTTTTATTTTCTGTCACTTGAGAGCAAGTGATCACAATGCTCATAGTAGAATATTTATTAAGGATTCATAAATACAGATATTGTAGTAATTGATAACATGATGTCCCAGATTGTTATTTCCAATTTCAAACTGAGAAAATGCTGTGAAAAGAACTGATTGCCACCTCCTTTTGCTAAAGGAATTCCAATTCCTTTGTTCTTTACCAATTAAGACTTTATAAATCAAAAATGTTTCTTCTATAAACTCATCATCATGTGTACATAGTTATAATACTTTAAATGAAGTTACTCTAAATTAAAAGAACAGAACCACTAGTAATACCTAAGAACCACCTCAGAAAGTACTTCCCAGATTACTGCTTTATTTTTCTAAATGAATAGGATTTTATATGTAAAGACACAAATCTGTACATTAAAAAAATCAATGTTTCTCATGGCACATGGTTGGTACTATTTCTGGGAATGCTAGATCTGGCATAACCTAGTTAAAATAGTGTAATTTACTGAAATACTTGCATAATTCTTTGAAATAAAAACTGCCACTTACTAAGCGCAGAAAAACAATGGTCTTCCTCCTTTGGGAAGCATCAAAGATACTTTTAAAAATATATTTTGAGAGTAGTTTTTGCTCTACTCTCCCTCCAGGCCCTGCTGTATAATCCTTCCTCTGGTACTTGAATGCTTCTTAGGTTTGAAAAAAACTAAAGGTGGGGAAGGGGTGAAGGGAAAGAGGGATACAGAGGCACATTGCAAAGCAGAACCCAGTGAAAAATCCTCTCAACGAGCAGAATGGATTGAAAAATTCAAGCATGACTAAAAAGTACATTCCCCACTAGTCAGTAGCTTTGGCTTCCTATTTGTCACTGCCACCTTGGAGAGCGGTGAGCATTAATAATGCATGGGTGCTAGGAATGTATTAGCAACTAACCTTGCGAAGAAATCAGCTGGGGACCCAGATGAGCTATAAAGGGGGGAGAGAGAGAGAGAGAGAGAGCAGGAGAGGGAGAGAGAGGAGGGGAGTGAGAGAATGAGAACGTACACATGGTCTGAAGCATCCTTCTTATTTATTTAAAGGATTTGGAAGCAGGGTCAGGTGTGTAGGCAACTATGCATCATTGTAAATGAAGGCTAGAAATCCTTGGAATGGGGCCATAATTGAGGTCATTGATCAAACTCACAAGTTTTCCATTCCTGTTTGTGCACTGTGTTACCTGCCTTTATGGAGCACACGGAAATATCCCTGGGAGATTAAGCATATTTATACAGTTAAGCAAATAAGAAATTTTAGTCAATAGTATTTTTGGACATTTTTCTTTTTCTTTTTCTTTTCTTTTTCCTTTTTTTTTTAGACAGAGGGAGAGTAAGAGAGAAAAAGATCCATTTTATTTAGGTTTTCATTGCTCTGACACTTAGTTGTGTATGTGGTGCTGGACTTTGAACCCAGGTCTTCACCCATGCCAGGCAAGCAGTATACCCTGAGCCACTGCTCCAGCTTTGGACATGAGCAAGTATCTTTTTAAAATGTGTTTTATGTGATCTGAGAACTACTTTTGGGTGTATTTTTGGATGCATTGGAAATGGATTTATTGTGATATGTGATACAAACCAATGAGCAAAACAACTTCTAAAGAGACTTAACTACTAGCTCAGATTAGTGAAAATGCTTGTTTCAAAACTATTTCTTCTCTCTCTCTTTTTTTTTCAAACCAGTACTAGGAATTGAACCAAGGGCCTCGTACATTCTAACCATATTTCTAGCCCTTTTAAATATTTTTCTTTTGTTGTTATCGTGTTATGTTTTTAGAGAGAGTGTCTCACAATGTTGACCAGGAAGTTTTAATTGTATTGGTTTCTAACTTGATTCATGTATTTTAAATAGAATGAGTTTTTTTGTGATGTTATGACTTGTCTGTGAGGTGGTCAGCACAGGACTGCTTGATTCTGTTGATTCAAGACTTCAGGCCTTAATGTGGGATTTTCCAGAAACCATTATATACTCTTGTTGCCATGGCCACCATACTCCACTATTCTGCATAGGATTTCCCAATGCCATACACAGCCCACAATGACTTGCCAATTTACTGAAATGTTTAAGGAAGATGTTAGATAACAAGACAGTAAATAAACACTTTGATATAATAATTGTACTGTAAGCCCATACCTTCAATTCAAAGCAATGAAATTATTTCATAGGTTTTTATATCTAAAGATATTACGCTTGAAAAATTGAATTACTAAACGAAAATATGTGAACATGAAAAAATTTTAAATTGTTTACTAATTTGTATTTAGTATAATACTTTTTCTAATTTTATTATTAAAAAATGCCAAGCACATTTAAAACTTGGAAGGATTTTCAATAGAGTTTGAGTATCTCTAACTTAAAAATTTGAAATCTGAAATGCTATAAAATTTGAAGCTTTTTGGGCACCATCATGATGACACAAGTGTAAAATTCCACAGCTGATATCACATGGCAGGTCACACTCAAAACACAGGCACGTTAAAAATGTTGTATAAAATTACCCTCATCCTATGTGTATAAGGTATTTGAAATGTAAATGAATTTTCTGTTTATAATTGTGTTCTATTCCACATTGTATCTTATTATGTAATATCTATGCAAACATTGCAAAATCTGAAAAAGCCTGAAATCCAAAATACTTATTGTCTCAAACGTTTGGACAAGCGATACTCAACCTGCATTTTAATATATTTAAAATATTCACTGAAGAGACTGTATAATGCTTGTCTTGCTGAGTCATCTGTCTAAGCCTCTCCTCCTATGCATCTACCATAATCTGTCATATTTATTGTACATGTCAAAGCATGCTGCAAATATTGCTCTTATTTCTCCTAAATATCTTGGCACTCATGTCATTAGCTATAATTCAATATTTAATTATGCTTTATATTTATATAAGCTATGTACAAAATACCCAAATCATAAACACAGCAATCACTGAGTTTTGTCATTACTGTGTGATGTAAATATGTGCATGATATTGAGCATTATTATTAACTTACTATTTCCTTAACTTTTTGGCATTATTTTATTGTAAAGGAAAAGTTAATTCCCAAAACTACAGTTACCAGATTTGCTCACAAAAATTTCTTATTCAGGATTTCAGAAGACTCAATTTGGCATCATAAGAGGATCATGTGATTAAGATATGAAAATTATAAAAGAATTGCTTTACTATCATTTTCTTATGTTTATTATAATTGTTCTCTTGAGAAATGAGTAATTTTGTCCTATTATTTTCTTAACAGTTTTAAACTTAAGTAAATCTTTACTGATCCTTCTTTCATTATTATCATTATTATCATTATTATTCCTTCCCTTAATTTCTCATTTGGGAAAGCATCCCAGAATAATTTCATTTTGTTGTGGCAAAATTTCCCTCTAAGTCTCTGTTTCTCCATCGTCTTGCCTTTTTATGTATTTAGTCATTCAAAGAAAACCTAGTGTAGTGAGATGGTTTCTAAATTCGTTCATGTTGCTTCAAACACAACACGATACACTCTCAATAAATATTTTATGCAAATAAGTTCAGAGATGAGAGAAGAAATGGTATGTAAATACTTGAGTCACATTTACTTGCAATTTGGATAATGAATATTCCTTGAAGCAAATTAAAAAACACTATATAGAGTTGAGTTTTCATAAATTCATTTTAAAAGTTACCATTAGTTAATTAATTAATTAATTTTCTTTTAGAGAGGGACAGTGAGATAGAAAGAGAGAATTAATTTTCTTTAGTTTTTTTGTGGTCTTCATTGCTCTGACACTTCATTGTGTACATAGTGATGGGATTTGAATTCTTGTCCTCCCTCATGCCAGGCAAGTGCTGTGACTGCTGAGCCACTACTCCAGCCCCACCATTAATTCTTATATGTGGAATAATGTACACATTTCCCTAAATAAGAGGGGAAAAGATCATTTTCAAACTAAAAAATTTCCTGAAACCTTTGATCGGCAGTGTTGAAACTTCTTAGTTCTGAGAAGAAAGAGGTTAAAGACTTAAATAATTTCTAATATGCATCCATAGATAAAAATTATCTGGATTGGGGATGAGACCACCATATGATCCTGCTATTCCACTCCTGGGTCTCTTTCCAGGGGATTAGAATCAGCACATTATAGTGACACGGCAATATCTATGTTCATAGCAGCTCAATTTACAATAGCTAGATCATGGAAACAACCCAGATGTCCCTCACTGGATGAATGGATCCAAAAACTGTGGTACATATATACCATGGAATTTTACACAGCAATTAGAAACAATGATATTGCAGCCTTTGAAGGTAAATGGATGGCTATGGAAGAAATTATGCTGAGTAAAATCAGCATAACCCAGAAAACCAAGGGTCGAATGTCTTCACTAATCTGTGGAGGCTGGAACAAGAGCCTGGCCATTAAGAGGAGTGGTCTAATATCAGGTATTAAATCCAGATATCATGTAATGTTACACAACTTAATACTTTTTTTAGAGATGTTGTGGGAAGGGAGGGATAAGGGTGAGTAATTGGGGGGCACTCTTGGGGGTAAATCCAATTTTCAGAATCTATATACATTATATATTATTTTGTTAAAATTTGTATGATTGTTCAACAAAATAAATTTCTCAATAAAAAATTGTCTGGATTGAAAAGTATCAACATGTACCTATATACATTATGTTCTTCTACTTTATAAAACAGCTAATATAATTCCTGAAAAGCAATTAAACTTTGAAAATTACTAATAGTCTCCCATATTTTGTTAACATCTTAAAATATATTAACATGAATTCAATTTCTTTGATTCTAAGTGAAGGATTATAGTTAATTTTTTTGTCTCATATGGGTACATAATTGTATAGAATGTGGTGTTTCTTTCCCAGGTAGGTAACATTTATTGAGACACAGATTTCCTTGCCACTGGCTTAACTATATATGGAAACTTTGGGATTTTCCATGTAATCCCAGCAAGACAATACTCAATTTCTGTGTTTGCTTGTTTTTTTTTAAATACTAAACTGATCCAGTTCCAATATTTATTTTGGGATATATTGCATTAATTCTTGAAGTAAGAAAAATAAAATCCCAAAGAAAGAATAACCAGAAAAATTCAATTTAAAAAATCATTATGGCAAGGTCATGAACTAACAGGAAGTTAGAGATGTTCAAGGAATTGAACAAAAGTTGAAGTTCTATTTGTAGCTAAACTCTAAGATGATCCACTCTTCATCTAATTAGAATGTGCTAATGTGTAAAAGTCTCAACATGTTTTCTTGCTCTACTAAATTGTGGGTTAATAAACTGATGCTTTTTCCCAATAAAATTGTTCTAGTAGTAAATTTAATAGCTAAGACAAAACTTCATCAGTCTGTTAAAATGTACATTAATTGAATGATATAAACATTCATTTTTCAAAAGAGTACATAAAACACAAGTGTTGAGCAGATGAGAGGAGTCTAGAATGTTGAAAAGGGGTTTTGATGGAAATTTTATATAGCATGCCACAATATCATCTTAATCAAGAAGCTAACATCTGAGCAGCAGTTTGAAAGAGTTGAGGGACTAAGCCATGTTGATATTGGGGAAAGTTCTTCTGAATAAATCCCTAAGAATTTCTGGTGCCTGAGTTAATGGACCAGCAGAGACAACATGGTATATTGTATACAAAATATCTACTTCCTAAGGAAATGAGAAAAATTGTCTCTATTGCAATTCCATGTTTCAAAATAAAGCCCCTTTTATTTTGGCAGGTGTTTTTGTCCCAAGACTTGAACATGTGCTTATCAATAAACATGAAGAATGGAGAGAGAGTGAATCCATTCATGGTTCATTCAGCATCCCCACCAAAAGATATCCATCCAGAATCTAATGAACTAACAGAAAATTGGGTCTATGTTACATCCAGAAAATACAAATACAATATTAGAAAAAATGTCATCTCACAGGATGAAGTTCTTAGAGATATTGCAAAAAAAGTCTGAAAAGAAATCCAATAAGAACAGAAAATAGAAAATAAAAGTTAGAAAATATGAAGCACAAACACACAAAACTAGGTGATTTAACATTCAATTTGCTCCAGAAACAGAGAAATGGGAAAGAGGTGTGAAAAGAAATGTATTCATAGTATTAAAGTTCTAACTGATAATGCTGGCTGATGATTGTAGAAGCATTTACTTCTATATAGTGCTGTTAACTTTCTTAACATTAAATATAAGCAGAAAACCTTGTAAACTTTCAGAGAAGCAAAACTTTGTTACACAACTTAATATATTTTTTAGAGATGTGGGAAGGGGAAGGGAGGGATAAGGGTAGGTAATTGGGGGGGCACTCTTGGGGGTAAATCCAATTTTCAGAATCTATATACATTATATATTATTTTGTTAAAATTTGTATGATTGTTCAACAAATAAATTTCTCAATTAAAAAATGAAAAAAAAAGAAATCATAGCAGCATAGTAATTTTCCTCAGTACCACTGGATGCTAGATGAAAATAGTTCGATGTTTCAAAATTTTATACCCAGAGAAACTGTCATTTCTTTAAAATAGAAAAATTTTCAATATGCAAGTCCACAGAAAACTTAACTCCCATTAAATACTTATAAGGAGGCCTGGAATTGTGTCTCAGCACTGCGCTTGCCTGGTATGCACAAGGGCATGGGTTCAAACTCCAGCACCATGTACACAATGGATACACAATGGAGTGTCAGAGGAACAAAGTCCACGTGAAAAAAATAAACTTGATTCTCTCTCTCTCTTAAAAAAATCTTTATAGGTAGTACTTGATGATATAGCCAAATGAGCCAATAAATCCAAAATAAGGAAAGCAAGTAATCCAGAAAACAATGACTGTGATTCTTCAGATCCGTTAAAGGCAGCATCAAAGTGAAAGCTATCTACAGGAGTTTAGGAAACAATTGTTTCAGATTGAAAAATGGGGATTATAGTCATCTAGTAAGATTCAGCTAAAGAAAAATTTACTCGAAAGAATGAAAATTCTGATTGAAAATTGGAAAAATCTTGAAGATCTGATAACGTCAAATGGTATACAGCAAAATTAAAAATGCTAGGAACAATAAATATGCAAGGAAAATATATAAGCAAGTAATTAAAAAATAAAGTAAATTACAATGAGGTTGACTCTAAGGTAATTAGAAAAGTGGAAATAAAAAATGTATATTAATATTGAACATAGAATCATTCATAATATATTAAATTGAAGAAATGATATTGTACATATACAAATATTGTTAGACAATATTTATTACTTCCTGTAACTGTAAGCATTGTTTTTCATTTTAGAGGTAGTTTACTATCAAAGGATGGAAGATTTGATTATGATTAAAAATAAAGATTGTATGTTACAAATTGCATCCCCTATATCTTAAACAGATTCCATAATAACAGTGGGGAATTCATTAAATATTCAAAAAATTAGTAAATGCATGAATTTTTGCAATGGAAATGTTCACATTATAACTGAGAAATGATAAGATTCAATGACAGGAAATAAGGGAAGAGAAAAGTGTGGTTTGAGTACTCTCTACTTGAAAAGTGAGAGTCAGAAAATACTATCAAAAGAGGAATGAAAATGATGAGTTTAAATATCTAATTCAAATTACAATCATAACCAATGGAATATTTCAAATGAAAAAAAGGAGCAAAGAACGGAATGGGGAGGGAAATTGTGAATATAGTGTGAATGTTCATTTCAATCATGAAGTCAATAGATATTTACTGGAATAGAGACATAAATATATTACAGAAAATTGTGAGAATCCCTTCTAAAATATAAAATCAAAACTATTACATTATTGTAAGTGAAAGAAGTCAGACACAAGATGTCAAATACTATATGATTCCATTGTATGAATTATCTACAATAAGTCAATCCACAGAGGCAGAATACAGATTGTTGCTTGCTAGGGCTGAATCAAGGGACAGTGAGGAGCAAGTGCTTAGCATGTATGAATCTTTGTTGAGTATGGAATTGTTTTGGAACCAGCTAGGTGTTGGTTACACAACACTGTGAATGCACTAAATGCCTCTAAATTGTTTACTTTAAAATAGTTAATTTTATGTTATGTGGATCTCACCTCAATAAGAAATGCCATAATAACTTCAAATCTGTTCAGGATTAGGGCATTAAAGAGGCCATACACTAACTTTCATGATATATTTATTTGTATCGTAGGATGTGTTACCTTGTGCTTGAAATATTTTGACTGAATATTTCAAAACTTTTCACAATGACCCAAATTCAGTGCTGATCAGGGCTAAAATTTTATTTCTACAGAAAATGGAGGAAATGGGATGGTAAAATGTTGTCCAGTTTATTAGATTGTAAGTGGATGCAAATACACTTGCAACATAATCTTTTTACTTTCAGATGGTATAAATGGATTTCAGCTATTTATTTCAATTATATGCTTATGGAATTAAATGAAAGCATATATATTTCAGATAAGTATAATAAAAAATCAGAAATCTATAAAATAAGCATCAAATGTACTTCTTTAATTCACCATAATCCTACTGCAATCTGCACTCAAAGCTCTATGTATTAATTACAAAGGGATATGAATCTCTGCATTTCCTTTATCCTTGCCTTTTAGTCGTCACTTGGTAATATCTGCTAATGTGCTTTATTGTCTGATGAACTGAATTACTGTGTTCCCTGCACAGAACTCAGCTAAATCATCTAAGATATTTGAAAATTTAACCTCCATTTAGTATTGGGGACAGAAGCATGAAAAGATTACCTCTGATATTAGTAAAAAAAAAAAAATTCAATATTTTGTAGTTTTTCAGGAAGACAGCACTCCCAAATTTTCCACTCATTATTTTTGTTGTATTAAAATCAGAAATGAAAAGCAATCTCATAGATTAAAAAAAGAAAAGAATATTCTTTGGCCTTCATGCCTAGAATACAATTATTTCTTTTAAAAATAGAATTTTGTCTTAAAAAATGTCATTATTTCAACCTTTGGGAGTTTTAGTTAAGTTACTCATAAATACAGTGTAGAATATGTTTTTTTTAAAGAAATAAATTTGCCTTCATTTACAGTGGTAAAATCTTCTACATATGCATATTTCAAAATTCTTGAGATTTGTAAGTGGATCTTAATGAAATGGAAATCTGGTTGGTAATTATACCCAGTGCAGCCTGGGAGTTCATGGTGCTGTCAGCCTGTGTGGTCATGGGTAGCTAAGCAACAGAGCCAACTAGCACCTTTTGAAGTATTTTTAGCTTCACTGCACATTTTTCATTTATCTATTGGAGACTGATTTGTTTTAGAATTTATTTTGAAATTCCACTACGTACAATGAAGGTGTACCATTACTCCAAAAGGAAACACACAAACGAGAATTTAAAAGAAACCACGAGAATCTCCATGATTTCATACACGAGCAGCACAAATATTGTTGGAGATTTAAATATTACATTTGTGGGTTTTTTTTTCCCATTTTTTAAAAACATGGATATACTTTTGAGGTTTTGAAAACAGTTCTAACTTTTGTCAATAAGCAAGAGTTGAATTCTCTGTTCATGGGTGAAGACAATAATATCAAAGTTAAATAGCTTAATTTGCTTCTAAACTTGAAATGTGACAAGTCTGTGATTTCTTAATAAACAGAGTATGAATTAGACCCTAGGTTTATGAACCTTTGGGAAACAGAATTTCCAGGGGAGAAAAAGAAGGTAACAAGTTGTCACAAATCTTAAATGCCAGAGTATTAATGTGCAGAAAGGTTTTTGGAATAGTTAATTGCATTTCCAGGCCCCAGTGTTCCCTGCACCACCTGGAAGGGCATTGAGGGCCACAAAGCATATTTACTGTACCCGGTCTCACTTGTTCACTCATATACACTGGTCCTAACTGAGAATTCCTCTCATTGAAGTAACATACCATTCACATACCACTAATAAAAACTGTGTGGCTTAGAAATAGAAAGCATGCTCAAAACAAACTTGACATTCATAATTGACAACTGTGCAGAGTTCAAATATGATCTCCATCAACTAATATTTTGTGCTTTCAAATTAGATGCATATTCTCCCTCTAGGTGGAATCTTCACTTGTGTAATAGAATGTATTGTATACCAAAGTGTTTTGCAAAATAGAAGGAGTGCATAATATATTGGGGAATACATTAAGCCATTTAACATGGTCCGGTCTATCCTCACACTTTGAAAGCATACATAGTGATTACATACTAATGTTTTGAAATTTGTCATATCTTACTGTTATTAATACAGACTAGGAAATTACCAACTCTGGAGCAGTATCAATATTTCTTAAAAGGAATATCAATTTATCAGCAAGAAAATAGATAATATTTCTGTTTAAAAATTAGAAATTTACCTGTTAGTTATACATAAGAAAGTATTTTATAAACTTCACATCTCTCAGTATTAAATAATCTGGTGGTAATTTTTAATAAATTTAAAACACTTCAAAAATACATTCCCCATTTCATTTAGATATAATTATAACTTCTTAGACAAAGTAAAATCCTCTTTTATGTGATTCCATTCATGAATATTTCCTATGGGATTGATTTAAAAGTCACAAGTCATTTCATGTGGGATATATACTATAACATAGCCAAGTGTCACAGGTATAGGTGAGAGAAGATATGCCAAAGGACATCAGGATAGGATCCATGAGGAGTCTTGCATTGAGCCTCTATAGAATGAATATGATTTAGACAGGTGAAGAGGAATGAAAGTAAATCTTTATGTTCAGTTATTGACCAACTTGCAAAGACTTCTACAATCATGCTGGAAAAATCTCTATACATATTAGAGATTGAGGACTAAAGTAACTTCACGTTGAATAGAATCATACCAAAAATTAAGATAATTTGAACATTTTATATTTTATATTGACAATATTATTTAATTTAGGTGTGATCATAATTTACTAGTTATTTTTAATTCCCTTTTGTTTTCGGGCTATATACTAAAACAAATGTAGATGAATTTATATGACATCCAGAATTAGCCTCAAAATAATAACAGAATAAGTGAAAGTGAACAGGAATGTAAGTAGAGCAGGATTGGCCAAGAAACATTGTGACTAATAAGCACATAAAGGTTCATTATACTAGTCTAGTTTTCATGTGTGCAAAATTCTCCAAAATGAAGAGTTAAACATTTTTGAAATGTAGAATCAGGTGGTGTTTCTGGTGGTATTCAGTGTGCTTCTTCAATACTATCTTAAAGGGTGTGGGGTTGCTGTCTCCCTAAACTGAACTGACTCTAGAGTTTCCAAAGTGACTTGTGGGAGGAAGTGTCCCTTTGTACTCACTGCCCATATTTTGGTACTAGGTTGTAATTCAAGCAGCAGCGTTCCTGTTTGGTAAAGGTGAGTGAGTAAGGCAGGAACTCCAGGTGGTGGTGTGGCTTCCTGTAGGGTGCTTAGGCCTCATTCGCCATGTACCTGAGGGGAGGTGGGAGAAGCCTGGCTGAATTAGAGCTAGGAAGCTTAGTTTACTTGTGTCTGTTCCTTTCCAATGTATGCCAAACAAAGTAAGACTTGACCCCTGCTATTGGGGGACAACAAAGAAAGGAAGTCCAAGAATACACTCCCTTTAGTTTTGGAGTGGAAATAAGATTAAATAATAGTAAAGCTTCGGGGCTGGAGTGGTGGCTCAGTGGTTACAGGGCTTGCCTGGCAAGTACGCGGGTTCAAACCCCAGCACCCGCGTACTCAACAAAGTCTCGGAGCAACGGAAGCCATGTGAAAAACTAAATAAAATTGATTCTTTAAAAAAAAATAGTAAAGCTTCTCACTACTGACATGAAAATAAATGAAAAACATTACCAGGAGTGCCACCAGTTCAGAGCTTCCCAGTCACACTCCAATTAGACCCCATTTCTGGATACTCAGGAGACTTTCTAATGAAAGACTTGAAATGCAGTGACATAACTATTACCCCTATAGAATTAGTGGAAGGTGGAGCAAAGCTAGCAGAACACCAATCTGTAAATGAAATTACTGGTGACAATTATTTTCATTTTAATGTTTAATGTTAAAGGAAACAGTCTCCTCAATGTTGTCACATATAACATGCATTTGAGTATTATTATGTGCTAAATACACTGCTGAGTGCAATGAATGCTTTGTAACTTTGAGAGGTTTGTGTATAAGAAGTTGGCACATTAGTACATAGAAGATAGAGATATTAGCAGCAAATACATACATAGGGATTGAGAACTCATTGTTACCTTATGTACTCTGTTTATTGAGTTGCTGATATCCCTTTAGAAAGATTTGATTTTTAATTTATTTTAGAGTGCATTTAATTTTATTTGTATTTGTTATTTATTCTTTTCCCATAATACATAATTAGACTTAAAGATTATCATCTAATTTCAAGTCATTTATTCATTTTCAATTAGTTTTGGTTCTTAATCTATTTTCCTTAAAAATCACTTTATTCACTTAAAAGTTTAGATTTTGACCCAGAAAGAAAGCATAAATAATCTAATTATTTTAAATGTAGCTGTCATTTACTTTGAAATGATATTGGTACTTTAAAATATTTAGTTCATTTTCCCCACTTCACTTCAAACTAGTACATATATTTAAATACATACTATTACACAAATAAAAGAGAAAAGAAGAAAGAGGAAATAAAGGTGGTTCTTATTAGAGCAGCCTCTTTATTTTATTGTATTTATTTTTGTCTTTTACATAGCAGAATATAATTCTGTGAAAATGAGCAGAGGAAAGAGACCAGGGACTAGGAGGCAGGGGGTCGGGGGGTGAGTGATGACTGACATTGACCAAATTATATCGTTATAGTATATGTGTGTATGCAAATGCACAACAAGTACCACCATTCTGTACAACTAAAATGTACCAATAGAATATGGAAAATACAAAATCATGTCATTTACTCAGATATTTCCATGTTTAACAAATTATTTTCTAGTTTCTCTATTTTTGGCAGATTTTAATTGTTCATTTTAATCTTACCTATATTTTCTATCAGAGAAGTTAACTATGACAATTTCTGAAGAAAGTCTCAGATTTGCTTTTTTTTTTTTTTTTAAAGAGAGAAGGACAGCCAGAGACAGAGAATCAATTTTTCGTTGAGTTTTTCACATGGCTTTCATTGCTCTTACATTTAGTTGTGTACGTAGGTGCTGGGGTTTGAACTTCCGTACTTATGCCTGCTGGGCAAGCACCATAACCACTAAGCCACTGCTCCAGCCCCTCAGATTTGCTTTCAAATTTAGCTTCTCTATTTTTGTTTCAAAATTGATTACCAAACTTTTTACCCCTACATTTTCATTTTTAAAATCTTTTTCAAAATACCATGCTATATGTAGCCATTTATTAGTAGATTACATTATATAAGAATAGTTTCCTATAATATTATTTGTTGACTAGTGGCCATAGAGTATAGAGGTAGATTATAGAATTTGGTATCAGACTATAAAGTCATACAAGATACTAAACACTGTGGAATCTAAATCCTGTGTCTCTAAATGGGTGTAATTTTATAAATCCTTGAGAATGGTAAAACAAAAATGAAATGCCTAATATTGAAATGCCTAATACAGTTAGGCATAGTACCCATGCTCATCTAGCACGTTATCATCGAACTTGCTGGACTTGACTCTTCATGTTTCGTTATTAGTCAATGGAAGTCTTTTCAGAAAGTAAAGCAATTTTGTTAAAAAGATGACACTGACAACTCGCTCTCTACTTTTTTCAAAGATATTTTTAGCTTAAAAATTATAAAGTTTGGAATATAAAACGGGTATGGAGCTCATTTCCTAAAGTGGATTAATTAAATCTTGTTATTTTAAACTTTATAGTTATCGTCACAAAATCTTGATTTAGAAAAATATGCATGTGGTTTTTAAATGTTTGAATATTTCCTTCACTAAATGCGGGTGGCCTCAGCTTAAGGATTTATACAAAGAAACAGGAGACATGATCCAAATATATTTCAGAGAATTTAAATAGGGATATCCAATTAATTAACATCTGTGTTCATTTATGCCCAGCTTTACATTGGATGAGTTCTATATAGTCTGTATCCTGACATGGTTCAGGGCATGAAAATTTTGCTAACTGGAGAGAAGTCTGTAAAATAATCAGAGCAAAAAAGACTTTCACTATACCTCTAAGGAAAGCTCTTGGCTGCTTTTTTGTTAAACAATGGACATTTACTTCATTGGCACCTGTGAACTGTGAATAGCTTATGGGCACAAGGCTAACTCTACAAACATTACAAAAACTCTGGGTAAGGAGGTACTTGTGATAATTTAGCATTGTTATATGATATGTATGACCTCATAAATGTGGGAAGGGAAAATAATTGAAGTTAATAACTTCACTACTATTTTTCTTATTTGAGGGATACTATGATGTGGCCACTGAATAAAACCATTCACATGGAGAGAAATCTGGCCTCTGGGCTGTGCTTTTTAATATATGGAAATGTAGTAATTTAATAGTACTCTGATACTAATTATCTCTTGTGATATTTTTTCCTGAAGTCTCTTTACACAGGCCTAAATTGAAATAGCTTACTTCTTTTTCCTCTTTTCTTATATAGTAACTTCATTTAAACCTGAACCAGGTATGAGATGAAAGTACGTAGTTTCCACATCGGTGCTCCAAAGTGAACATATTATCCTGGGAACATTCTTGGCTACCTTTTGCTGTTGAAAACACCACATTCTATTAAAGATCTGTGAAATGTTCCCCGAGATGTTACATAGCCTGTTGTCTTTAGACAGTAAGCTTTGCAAAATCTTCTTGGTGTTGTATAGGTGATAACAGGAAACAGGAATAATGAGATAAAACCTCTTCGTTCAGGTTTTTTAATTGAGGAACAAATTATTTCATAGTTTCTCATTAGTTATTCTCATGGATTCTAATGACAAGGTGCCAACTTTCACACTTTAAACAGGTTAATTAATCAGGTAGTAATGAAGTTGGGTGATACCTGAGTGTTGGTGTGCCGAATAATCAGTGCCTAATAATATGCTTAAATGTCTGTAAACCTGAGAGGATAAGTTGAAATTTAGATCTTCTGAGTTTGGCATAAATAAACATTTGCTAGCTAAAGGGAAAACTAATTCTAATTTATTATACTAGGTATAATCTTTAATTGTGTGATACATACTTACATGACAAATATGCATATGGGATACATAAATTTGTACTTATAATCATATATATTGCTATATTCATTTGGGACATAAGCATGATTATATTTCAACTTTCACAGTAGTGTAATTCTTACTTTGTTTAGTTAATCCATAAAATTTAATGTTTTAAATCTTATGGTTCAATTGTGCTTTCAGATGTAAAGTCAGAATGAAATCTTGAGAGAAATCTCACAATACGACAATAATGTGTGAGTCAAATGAGGTATCAGTATTGGGAAGACATCACTAACATGTAAGTCATCTTGAGGATACTGCATCTATTGCTCAGAAGGCACTTGGGTCGTCTCAGGTTCTTCATACCTGATTTTATTCTTCAAAGAAGATCAGCAAATTAAAATATGTATGCACACATACTTTAAATAAAATATATATACACATAGATATATGTGTACACAGACACATATATGATGGGTGCAATCTATCCATGTATATAATCATGAAAGGGGGTCATATTTTAAGAATAGAGAAATTATTTCTATTTCCTATGATGATAGTGTAGACAAATAGTCAATGATTCAGAAGGCTCAGGATACATGGATCTGTGCCTTCTGTCAGTAGCAAGTGTTTTATTCCTGTGAAATTAGCAATGAAGAACCCAAACCTCACTTCAGAAGTATAGTGTGTGGAACATCTATGTCATCATGATAAAAATGATAACATCAGTGGGGTATATAACTTGTTTTATTCTATCATCATGTATATCTAAAAAGAACAGCCGGTGGGAAGAAAGGAAGGAAAGGGGAAATATTGGGGACCAAATTATAACAAGTTATACTCCATGCTTTCATAATTATGTCATTGCATATTCTATTGTGATGTACATCTAAAAAGATCCAATAAAAGTTATTCATAAAACACAATGGGATGATAAATGTAGAATTAACTGTCAATTAATTAGGATTAAAAATGTGGCTAGGTCAGAAAAGAGTTTGTTCAAATCAATATTCAAATAATTCTACTATTAACTTTTAGATATCACAGTGAATCAGCTGTGGTTAGGAGGCAGTGAAAAAGTTAAGTAGAACGTGAACATCACTTCTTTGTATGCTCCACACTGGCAGCTGGTGATGAGGTCCTGATCACAGATAGAATGAAAGCCAGGCACCACACCTAAAGCTGGTCACTAAGGTTGGGGGCAGGGTAGCACTAAGAGATACAGAGGATAAGGAAGGTTCAGGGCTCCAACTGGGAAATTATGAGCAGGCTTGAGACCTAGCACCACACTGTGACCCGTGGAAACCAGGCAATCAAAAGCTCAATGGGCCCTTCCCTTGCTTACACTTTATTCTGGGAGTTAGTAATTGTCTTGTTCCTAATGCATCTTAAATTCAGTCTATAAGTCAATTAAACCTCTGCCATTGGGTGAATGAAAACTCTCTCATGCTACCTACCTACCCACCTACTATCTATGTGTGTGTGTGTATATTTACCTTTATGTGAAGCATGGGCATCTGCATATCTACCAACACGTAGTCAGCTTACTTGAGATGGTTTTGGTTTTGGTTTTTCTTATTTGTGGGTTTGTTTCTTGAAGGAGGTGGTTTTTATGTGTTTTGCTATGGTTTGAGCTAAACAGGTTTCAATACCCTACCTTTCGGCATGCCTGCATCCCTCAACTATTCACTGTCAAATCTAGCAATACAATCTTGTGGCCAGGCTCTAATGACCCACCTTTCAAGAGCACAGCATAAGCCAATTAATTAATGTTTCACTTAAATGTTGCAGCAGGTAGAATTCAGCAAATTAGAATGATTAACTGATGGTATTAAGGAGAATTAATATGAAATAATAAAAGACCATGGACTCCATAAATTCAAAGCTTTCCTATTTTAAATGAGAAAGAGAATGATAGATATTCTTATTATATTTGAGTTTAAACCAAAGTTTTCCAGACCCTATGTGGCCTAACAATTAGATTTACTCTGCTGGGATATGTTGAATAGTACTTCAGCTACTGAAGTACCAACATATTTTTCTTCTTATTTACACATTACCATTACAAGTCATGATCTTTATTCACAGTTTATTATTAGTAACTATCAATAATATTCGTTGATGGAAGGATAAAATGAAGAAAATAAAACAAAATTTTTCATGATATTCAAAAGGCATATAATATTATACACTTTACCTCTTTCTTCTAAGAGCATATTATGGACAAACCCAAACCTCAAAATGCCCATACAGCTTTTGTTTCAAAATGACATGGTGTTGCTAAGTTGTTGTCGAAAAGGGAAAAAATACAGAAACGTGTATATCATTAGCACAACTGCATTCCGTTATTTTCTTTTGCAAAATAAATTACATAAATAGGGTTTGTATTGTTTGCTATACTTCACCCAGAGATTGGGATAATTAAGTTTCAAGAACTGAGATGCTTTAAAACACATTTAATTTAGTAAAATTGGTAAGGAAGCTCCTGCAATTTAAAAAAAAATAAACAAAAAAGGACAAAAGTTTCCTATGTCTTACTGGGTAATTTGGAGTGAATTTAGACTATAACATTAAAAGTACAAAAGGTAACTAAAAATGCCATTAAATGAAATGTTCCAAGTCCAAGCAATTTCCTTCTTAACAGAAAGTAAAATGCAAACAGAGATTACTACAACCCTGCTGTGTTTAATTTAAGTGTATGTAAGCCTTTTTACTCACAGTCATTTTGTCTGGAGATAATCACGGCCATCCACAGTGGCCAGGCCTGTGAAGTATGGATTGTCAAAAGTTGCTCACTCTTTGATTGCACCTTGCTTGTGTCAGCCATGGTTCATATGAGGCAAGTTCAGTTCATTCATCTTCTGACAGGGTGGGATTCTCCTATTTCTGTCTCTACCAATTTGTTTCTGTTACCTCCAGATCACTTGCAGCAACATGGAGTTCTGTGTGGAACTGCATATCCACCAAGGCAAAGTGACATCATTGGCTGTACATAGGCAAAAGGACCTTCGTGGCCATATAAATGGAATCCATTACATGTATATGTATTTTTCTGTGGATTATGTGTATGCTGCTTATCTGCTATAAAATGCCAAGTCAAAAAGTCTGCAAATATCTCATGTACATTTTTGCAGTACTAGATCTACTGCTAAATCTATTATGTTATATATACACAATCCATCTTGGCAAGTAAGCCTAGTCTTGGTGTTGTTTCTCAGAAGTAAAGAAGAAAATGACTAAACCCAAGTTTTAAACATCTAGAGAATTAGATTAAGAAATAGGTCTTGTTAATAAGACTATTTTTAATTGGAATAATCATTATTACAATCTTTGAAATATATATTTTACAATCTGACATAAGACTATTTTGAGAAGCAGAAGACACATGTGGTGGGAGAAATTTTAATATTGTTTGTTTTGCTGTTTCATATTCAATTTCTAATTTGACTAAAAATTCTGAGGAAAAAAGAGAACTTTCCATAATATAATGATTAGGATATTATTTTAATTTTTAAAATTAAATATTTTGTATTTGTTGAGCACCTAGGTATGCATGAATCCCTGATGTAGGTTATATGTGAAAATGAAATGATAGCAGACAAAATACCATAGTTCCTATCTTCAGGTTTTCAACATGAAGAATTAAAACTTTTCAGAACATATAATGAGCTATGTAATTTTGAGAATATAAACACATAAACCCACACATACAGATGTTTACATGTTTTCAACTTTTCAGTGGTAAGAAGAAAGATTCTAACATCTATAAAAGTCATTTTTCAACATGTGAAGCACCTGTGAAATGTCACAAGTCAGCTATTCTATTTATTTTACCATGGTGTAACTGATGGCCTCCCGCATCATTCACTGTGAGGCAGACTTGGGATAACTGAATTGTGGGTAAATTATTAGTGAATTTTTTTTTGCAGGCATGAACCTGAGCAGGGCCACCTGAACATCCAACACTCAACTGTGGGCATTACCATTCTCTTTGAGGCTATAATTAAGGCATTAGGTAGTAAATGTTAGCAAGTCATTTCCATGATGCATCAACTATAAAGAAATAAACTAACATGTCTCATTACAAAAAAAAGGTGTTTTAAAAGTGTTTTGAAGCACGTATATAACAAATTCTATACAAAATACTCAGAGAGGGAAGGTCCAGCTTATTTTAGTTGAGGTCTCTTACAGTCTATTAAAATCTATCAAAGACATTTGCTGCTAGGTCCAGACTGGAGATTCTACTATAGGAAACAGAAAGACCACATGTGATGACATTACATGATGAAATGTAGAAAACTGTCAAACTCAGAGCCAATTTGTTCATGTGATACTTAGTGAGTGCTGTAATAATGCAGAAGTATAGACTCAGGACATGGCAGCTGTGACTGCCATTTTTCCCAACCAGCAAGAGAGTGCAGGAGGAACTGAATCATAACAGTGATCCAATTGACCACATAGAAGCTGAGTTTTATAAGGAACTGTGCATTGGGCCCAAATGGGGACACCCCTACTGTACCTCCCCTACAGCTTCTCTCAGTTGCCTACAAGTAGGAGAATCAGGAGTCTAGCTCAACCTTTTCTACCCCAACCCTCAGCTGCAAGGCTCATGTGATAAGCTAAGGTTGTACAGGAGCAGTCAAGAGACCACAGTCTGAGCTCAGAAAACCTGAAGGGACTGTGTGCGTAACCAGCAGAGGGAGCATTGCTCTGCATTCAACCCCCTGTGCCTAAAAGCTGGATAGTCTCCTGAGTTTTAGATCCCCAAGGAGGCCTGCAAAGCTCATCCCTTGAGGCATTCATTAACCTGATCTTTTCAGGGAAGTCTCCACCCAGAAGGATCAAGAGACTCAGCTGGACACACAGTTGTCTTGAGATCACATAATTCTACACTGAGAAACCCTGCTAACAAAACTCAGGCCTACAATGAACATCTTCTCCCAATGTGTAGAGAGACAACCTCAGGGAACATAGTTCCAATTTTTCATTAAGATTTTTTTTCCTTTTTTTTTGACGTGTATTTGTGTACCATCTGTAGAAGTTGATTGGTTCATATAAGCATACTAGCTGTTTGTTGCTGTTTGTTTTGTTTTGTTTGTCATTTTTTCAGTTTTCTTTTTCTTTTCTCTTTTGCCTTTTTCTGTCTTTTCTCTATACTCCCTCCATTCCTAAGCATTTTCTTCACTGTAAATTTTATACTTGTTCTGTGTGCTGAAAGTTGGGATTTTGAATAGTACATTTAGTATTTGAGCCCCAGTTGCAAAGTTTACCTCTACTTGTTTCTAGCTTTTCTTATGGTATCACCCAAATTCTATTAATATCTCTTTAACCCTACATCTCCTTTGGTACCTCTGGCTCTTCTCTTTCTGTCCTCCCTCCCTCCTCCAAATCCTCACCTCTTCTACTTTTTCTCTGTTCATGCTCAAATATTACAACCTCCTCTCTAACTTCCTTTTACATTCCCTTATCACTGAGGCATCTGTAAGCTTATCATCTCTTAACTCTATAATTAGTTTATACAATTCAACATCCCCTCATTAATGCTGAGTAACCATTACTGCTGTGAATGCCATTCAATAACTGTTGCATCCTTTGAAACCTGACAAAAGGTGATGGATGAATGCTATTGTCACCAAAAGTAATGGCTAGCACTACCATTCATTTCATAGGTTGAATTTAACATTGTAATAGATATAGATGATGCTGAATAACCAAATTAATACCATTTATTGTATGCATTGATTGTTCACATTGATGGTCTCCCATTAGGTCATGAGGAACTGGAACACTTAAGGGGCACTAACAGTTCACAGGTTAGGGATTTGACATCTGAACTTAACTTTCCTGAAAATGACCCTACCAAGTCAGAGACAAGACAAAACTTCCAATCCAGCAGCAAAAACCAAAAGAGGAACAACCAGAAAGAGATTTCAGGCCAAGAATCTACTTCAACTTAAGAAGTGAGAAGAAGCCCACTCAGGGGCCACACCCCCACATCTGCGTATACCCAGGACTCTGGCCCTGTCCCAGAAGGTATGTCGGAAACCACCAAAGGCCCCAGGCAAGACACCACACAGCAGTCATGCACACCTACCAGGTTCAAATGTATTGGGCCCATCCCACTACCAAGGATCCAAGGTCTTGGTGCAGTGCAGAGGCTGGTTTGTTCCAGGCTAACCCATACCTCTGGAACCCTAGAACCCAGCAACACATCGCTACCATGTATGTTCAACAACACAGTTGGCTGCCCAGTAAACCAGCCAGTGCCTAGACTAAGTCTTCGAACCTATATCCAAAAGATGCAACAAAAATGAGACTCTAGATAGAAAAAGATTTTTGGAAAAAGGTGGTCATTAGAGTGGTGGTTTCTGACCCGACTCTTGACCTGTAAGGAAGAAGTACCTAGAGCCTTGTCTTGCTTACACACAGGGAACTCCAACACAAAATATCCAGAAGAAACTTTTCAAAGATGAAGAATCAATCTAGAAAAAGTTTACCTCAAACCCACAACTCCCCTACCAAGGAGCCCATGGACAGGGAGTAGACAAAAATTTAAAATAAAGTATCAACCATCTGATAACTTAAAGGAACAAAGAATTAAGAGGATTTAATGAAAGCACTAAGTGAGAAAACTCAAGAAATGAAAAATTCTATTATCAAAAAAATAGACATATTGAAAAAAGAAGCAACAGAGATAAAATCTGCAGTTAATCACATCAGAGGAACAATGGAATAATTTAATAGACTAACTTCTATAGAAAACAAAGCCTCAGCTCTTGAAGAACTGCAGACAATGAGGACAGGCTGAGTAAGCTTAAGCACACAGATGACAAAGAAAAACAACTCATAGAACACAATTTTCAAAATGTCTGGGAGGAAATTAGAAGAAACAATCTAAAAGTATTTGCGATACAGGAAGAATTCAAAATGCAAATGAATGGCATAAGGAATATTCTCAGCAAAATAGTTAAAGAAAAAAAATTTCTCATGTAAAAAAACTGAGTCAGATATTCTCATCCACGATGTTTATATGACACCCAATAGGCCTAATCAAATGAGAAGCTCACCCACACACATCATATTCAAAGTGTACATGAGGGTAATGAAAGAAAGAATACTAAAAGCTGCAAGAGAGAAATACCAAATCACATTGAGGCAAACCAATAAAGATCATGACTAACTTTTCAGCTCAGACTCTAGAAACAAGAAGATCCTGGATGGATTGACGATGAAAGGATGGAAAAATGCCTTCTATGTGTATGGCCCAAGAAACCAAGCTGGTGTTGCAATACTTACATACAAAAAGTAGATTTCAAATATAAATTAATCACTACATCCTAGTATAGGGAACAACACAATGGGAAGATATAACCATAATAAATATATACCTTCCAAACACCAATGCTCCCAACTATGTGGAAAAATTACACCATGCCATTAAAACCACTTGTGGAGCTCAACTCAACACAATAATATGGGGGTAATTCAATACTCAAACAAACACACAAACAAACAAATCCTGAAACAATGAAGAGATCTCCAGCCTAAACAACACCATAAATTCAACAGATTTAAAAGACATCTATAGAATGTACCACCCCAAATTGCTGAATATGCCTTCTCAGTAGCACATGGATCCTTCTCCAATAAACATCATATTCTAGTTCACAAAGGAAATCTCAAATATAAAAAGTAGATATTATTTCCCATGTATTCTATCAGACTATGACACCATGACCCTTTCAATTAACAGCAAAAATTATAACAGAAAACATATACATACATGGAGATTGAAAAATACCCTATTAAATGAAGAATGGATCAAAGAAAACATGAGAGCAGAAATCAAAAAAGTATTGGAAGAGGAAGAGAATGAAGACACAACATAAATTTCATGGTCTGGGACAGCATCAAAGCATTATTTATTTATTTATTTATTTTATTCAGAAATTTATTTGTTGAACAATCAAACAAGCTTCCAATGAAGTAATATAATATATATGTAAATTCAGAAAATTAGATTTAGCCCTAAGAGCCCCACCCTTATCCCTTCCCTCCTTCCCAATGCATCTCTATAAATGCCTTAGGTTGTATGACATTACACCTTATCTGGATTTAAAACATGATAATAGACCTCCTTTCTCAATGGTCAAGGTCTAGCTCTAGCCTCCACAGATGAGTGAAGATATACGACACTTGGTTCTCTGGGTTATGCTGATTTCACTCAGCACAGTTTCTTCCACAGCCATCCATTTACCTTCAAAGGCTGCAATATCATTGTTTCTAATTACTGAGTAAAACTCCATGGTGTATCTGTACAACAGTTTTTGAATCCATTCATCTAGTGAGGGTTTTTTCCATAATTTAGCTATTGTAAATTGTGCTGCTATGAACATAGATATTGCTGTGTTGCTGTAGTGTACTGATTCTAAATCCCCTGGGAAAAGTACTCAGGAGAGGAAGAGCAGGATCTTATGGTAGGCTCATCCCTAGTTTTTTGAGGATTCTCCACACTGATTTCCAGGGAGGCTGTACCAGTCTTCAGCTCCACCAACAGTGTGTTAGTGTGCCTATCTCTCCACAGCCCCTCCAGCATCTATTATTGTTTATTTTCTTCATTTTTGCCATTCTGACTGGCATGAGGTGATATCTTAATGTAGTTTTCATTTGCATTTCTCTGATTACTAGTGATTTAGAGCACTTTCTTATGTATTCATTGGCTTGACCGATGTCCTCTGTTGAGAAGTTTCTATTTAGCTCTTTGGCCTCTTTATTGATTGGGTTGTTTGTGTTTTTCTAGTTGATGTTTTTGAGGATTTTGTAGATTCTGGATATGAGTCCCCTGGCTGAGGAATCATAGTCCATGATTGTTTCCATTTCCGTAGGAAACCTCTTGACTCTTTTGATAGTTTCCTTGGCAGTGCAAAAGCTTTTTAGGTTTATGGCATCCCAATCACTGATTTTTGACTTTACTTCCTTCACTTTAGGAGACATGTTGAGAAAGTCTTTGCCTACTCCCAAATGCTGAAGGGTTGGACCTTAATTTGTCTTCCATCAGTTGCAAGGTAGCTGGTTTAACTCCTAGCTCCTTGATCCATTTTGATTTGATTCTCATGCAAGGAGAAAGATATGGGTCTAATTTCAACTTTCTGCAAGTGGCTGTCCAGTTTGTCCAGCACCATTTGTTGAAAAAGGATGTTTACCCTCCATGTGATATTTTGTCCCCCTTTGTCAAAAATCAGATGTTTAAAGATTTGAGTGTTTGTTTCAGGGTCTTCTATTCTATTCCATTGGTCTTCCTTCCTATCTTACCACCAGTACCATGCTGTCTGTTACTACAGCTCTAAAGATAGTTTTAAATCTGGTATGGCAAAACCGCCTGTTTTGGCATGAAAGCATTTTTAAGGGGAAAATTTGTAGTACTGAGTGCCTATATTAAAAATCAGGAGAGATCCCAAATTAATAAGCTTATGCTCCACCTCAAATCACGACAAAAGGAAGAACAAACTAACCCCAAAGCTAGTAGAAGACAGGAAATAATCAAGATCAGAGCTGAAATCAAATTGAGAACAACAACAAAAGAAAACCAATAAGAACAATCTATGAAATAAAAAGTTACTTTTTTGAAATAATAAAGTTGACAGACCTCCTAGACAATTTCACTAAAAGGAGAGAAATGAAGCAAATCATCAAAATCACCAAAGAAAAGGGAGCAATCACCACTGACCCCATGGAAATCCAATAAATTGTAAGAACATATTTTGAAAAACTATACTCCTCTAAATTAGATAATCTGGAAGACATGGACAAATTTCTAGACACATTCAGCATCCACAAACTGATGCAGGATGATTTGAAACAGTCCAATAACAGACACTGAAATCCATGTAACAATTAAAAGCCAGAGGCTTTATTGGGTGGTATCTGTTCCAGGAGATTAGATGGACACATCCCTAGGAGCTGGCAGTTGCCCATCTCTGTCTGGAGTCTGCATCTCAGGAGGCTCCCCAAAATACTACTTATTCAGGAAGGACATTAGTCCTCCACAAACTGCTGCCTTGAACTCAGTCCTCTCAGGCTTAGTCCCAATTACACTCAAACCACCTGTTAAGATCTGTTTGCTTCAACTGAGTTCCCTTGGCTTTTCTGACTTGAATTCCCCTAGGTACCATCTGTGCCTGTTTGACTCCCACTGTGTTAGGAACACCCTAGGCCACACAGTAGGTGCTTGCTGTACATCATGGGAATGTATGCTACGATCTCCTGGCTCCTACAGAAGCAGCACGGCTGCCTCAAGACAGCTCCCGCCTCAGCTCTCCATGGCCAGTTGAGAAATACAGAGCAAGTTTCAAGCATTAGCTTGTGGTGCAGGCTCTGATCAGTTCAGTTCAGGTGGGTTTTCTGATCTCAGGCTTTTCCATATCCTGTGTGTTTTACTGTGTTCTCCCCCACACTGTGGTGAACCAGTGCTTCTACTGCCATCACTGCTGCTGCTGCAATCAGCGTGGCTACAGTATACTCTTTTTGTTTAATGTATTCAAATATCAGTCTCTAAGAGGCTTCCACTGGGGGCTGGTGTGGTGGCTCAGTGGTTACAGTGCTTGCCTGGCATGCATGAGGGCTGGGGTTCAAACCCAGCACCGCGTACACAATGAAGTGTCGGAACAACGCACATGAAAAACTAAAAAAAAAGGCTCTGACCAGCCAATGTTGAATTCTAGTGAAATCCCTCACTCGCCCACCTTGCTGAGAAGCAGTACTCAGGCTGTTTGAATCCCAAGCCATGGAGCAAAGAGGAGTGCAGCATTTCTCTAAATCACCAGGTTGAATCCTTCCCTCAAACTGATTTTGTGAAGTAAAGGACCATCAGAATTTACCTGAAAATACTTTAGTAGAAAATAGAAAATAAAAAATGCTAAAAACCAAAGCACAGATAAGAGTAAGATAAAGTGATCAATAACAATGAGAATAACACAGACGCTAAGAGACATGGAACAGAACCAAATATTTTAAAGTAAGTATCACTAGACTTTCAAAAGGAGAGGAAAGAGACGGGCAGAAGCAGTATTTGAAGGGAAGATGGTCAAGAATTTTCCAAAACCGATTTCTAAAAGTCAATATTCTCTGGGGGCTAGAGCAGTTGCTCAGTGGTTATAGGCTTGCCTGGCATGTGGGAGGACTCAGGTTTGAACCTCAGCACCACTCACACAGCAAACTGTAGCAGGAATGAAGGCCAAATGAGAAACCAAATAAAATTGATTCTGTTTATCCCTCCCTGTCTCTTAAAGAAATGTCAGTAAATTCTGAAGGATTTGAATGATAGCAGTAATTCTAACTTTAGTCTGAATCTATGTTGTTTCTTTAAAGTAATGAACATCCCTTGAAATACTATATAAGAAACTTCAATATTCTGATATGCTATAAAACCAATGTAAATACTGGATCAACCTGTGAAAATCAAGTTTTCCTGAATTCTATGAATTAACTAAGATGTAATATAATCAAAGAAGCATTTATTTGAGATAAGGAGCTGAATCTCCTTAGTAAGAACGAAGTTTTTTTGTTTTTTTGTTTTTTTTTAGTGTTTTCACTTTCATTACTTTCATTGCTCCCTTTTCAGCTCCATGGTAGCTTTGAAATTCACTGTCCCTATAAACACCAGAGCCTGGAAGCTATTGAATAGGATATTTGATTTTAGAATTTCTTCAGAGAATTAGCACTGTTTGAATTACCAGCCAGTTTCCTGAAAAATTGTAAATGAACTTCTCTTTATTTGAACTAATTGAACTCCAAGGTTGTTTGTCAAAAACAAAGTCCTAATTGATTAAAATCTTATGCAGCAGAAAAGAAAACTGCCCAAAAACTTTTTAATTCTAAAGAGTTAGAGACAGAGAGACAGAGAAAGAGAATCACTTTTATTTAGCCTTTCATATGGCTTTTGTTGCTCTGAGACTTTGTTGTGTATGTGGTGCTGGGGTTTGAACTTGTGTACTTCAGCATGCCAGGAAAGTGCCATAACTGCTGAGCCACTGCTCCAGCTCTGAAAATTGCCCAGAAACTTAATGGAAAAATTGGAGGAATAAGATGAGTATAGGCAACTCTGAAATTCTCTATTCTATTGTTGGAAATTTGACGATCATCCATGTATGCATAGCTTTGTCCATGCCTAAGTATAAGGAGCTTCCAAACTCTGATCTCTCTCTGACCACAAACTGTGCTAAAGCAGGCATGAATACTAAAGCAGAGAGATGTAAGCTATCAGAGCACTGAAAGAATGTCCCAAAACGTACGTTAGTCTCTTGGAAAACATTAATCATGATTCAAGGCATTTAAGGAAATATTGGTCCAGTCCTTAGGTGACCATGTTGCAAACGAAGCAGACTTCAGTGAATGAACACACATTGAAAAGAATACAGGCTTCCTGGAAACAGGAGCGTCATTTTAAACCAACAGTAGCAGCAATCACAATGGTGAGCAAACCCAACAGACTAAGAAGATGATTATTAGAGTAGCCAAATTACATTAAGTATAATGTATAGCTTTTAACAAAAGAAACAGAGAAGGAGCCAGTCTAACAAGATCTATACACCACAAGAAAAAAATTGTAAATGGAAGCCGTCTCCAAGGAAGCCCTCTGATAGACTGATTTACAAAAATATGTATCAACTATCATAAATGTTAAAAGAATTGTGTAAAAGAATGAGAATGATACAGCATTTCTATCAGTAAATGATACAAATTTAAAAAATAAAACAAATTCTAATTTTTTAATTTTATTGAAGTTGTGTTGTTGTACAATCATATATGCACATGTAGTAACAATATATACCCCTAATCCTAATCCAGAAGAATCATCTGCACATCAACACCCCAATCTTTTGACTCTTCTTTAACAGAAACAAATGACTTTATATAACATACATATATATGTGTGTGTGTGTGTGTGTGTGTGTGTATGATTTTCTCTTTTTCAGAATTAAATGGTTATATAAATATTTTGGCTTCTTGGAGGAATAAAGAATAAGTTACATTATTGACTCCTTTCCCCTAGATCCCTGTATGTCATCCTTCCCTCTCTCCTCCCTCCCTCTTATTCCCCCCTCCACTTATCGATGGTTGCCCTAGATTAAAATATGACTTTGCTAAAGAAGCATCAGAAAACTTTAAGATATATAACATATAATCCAAGAAACAGGAGTTGTAGGGAAAATCAGATACAGCTAACAAAATCTCAAACTTAGGGAACAACATAAAGGATACTTATATCTGCATAATGAGAGTCTTAGCAAATGAGATAAAGGGCAAAAGGAATATTTGGAAGAGATACCATCCTAAATTGGATAAAAAGCTCAAAATTTCATGATAAATTAAAAGTGATACACACATGGAAAACTCAGATCTCAACATCCAATCAGAGAATCCTGAAAACAACAAGAACATAACTTCCCACATATAAGGAATCTGGAAATTTAAGAGCTTATTTATCATAAGAAATATTGAGGATAGTTGTCAGTGGGATAATACATTCAAAGTGGTAAAAGAAGCCTATTTATTTATTTTTTGGAGGGGGTCCTGGGGGATTGAACCCAGGGCATTTTATCACTGAGCTGTAACCACAGGCCTTTTTAAATTTTTATTTGGAGACAAGGTCTCACTAAATTGCCATGACTGACTGACCTTGAACTTGTGATCTTCTTGCTTGAGCCTCCCTAGTCACTGGGATTACAAGTATTTTTCTCAGTGCCTGGCTAGGAAAAAGAGTTTGACCATGAATTCTATATCCAGCAAAATCATCCTTTAAGAAATTAAGACATTTCCATATTTAAAAAATACGAGAATCTAATCTATCGAATTTTCCCTATGCAAAACACTTAAGGCATACACTCCAGCTGAAATGATACTGTACAATAATTTGGATCTCCATGAAGAGATAAGAGAAATAAGAAAGGTAACTATATATGTACATAAATATAAGCAGTCTAAAAGTATGTTTGCTTATATTCTTCCTTCCACTACTTAACTTAAAAGACAATGACACAAATCAGTATTTATAAAGTTATGTTGATAGGTTTATTATGAAAAAGGATTTGATTTGTGTGAGAAGACAGACACGAAAGAGGGAGAGGGAAAAATAGAACTCCTCTAAAGTGAGCATGTATTCTTTGGGAATTAATTATCATTTAGTCCTACATAAATGTGGTATGTTTAGGTGTATATTGTAAGCTCCAGAGAAATCACTAGAAAAATTTTTTTAAAAAGGCAGTATGGTTAGGGATGTAGCTCAGAGTGCTTGCCAAGCATGTACAAAGCTATTTTCCTATCCCTAGAACTACAAAAGCAAAACAAAGAAAAAGAAAAGGAAAAAACAAGGGGAATTAAGCTGTTATGCTAAAAACAACAGTTTCAAATATATAAGGTATTAATGCAGAAATAGAAACATGAATAGTATATAACATTAAAGTGGGAACAAAATGGCAAATATGAATCATATCTTTTTAATCTTACATTAAATGGAAACAGATTCAACACCTCAGTCAAAGGCATATGTTGATAGAATGGACCCAAAGAACATTGTTTTAGTCAGCTTTTTCCTTTTTGTGCCTAAAGAATGCAACAGAACAATTTAGGAGGAAAAGTTTTATTCAGGGGCTCATGGTTTCAGAGGTCCTAGTTGATGGAAGGACTGCTCCTTTGAGACTTGAGGTAAGGCTCAACAAACAGCATGGTGGCAGTCATGGCTCCAAGTAGATGGAAGGCGTCACATCAGGAAGCAGAGCAGAGAGAGAAACTCCACCCCAGATACAGAATACATATCCCAAAGGCAGGACCCCAATGACCCTCCTCCTCCTGCCACACCCTACCAACCTACAGCTGACAGTTCATGCCTATGAAGGATTAATCCCCTTTGTAGGGATTAACTCACTAGGTTAAGCCCTTTATGTCCCAATCATCTCACCTCAGCCTTCACAAAATGACACATGTGAGCTTTTGGAAGACACCTCACATTCAAATGACAACATTCCACCCTGGTCTCCTATTCACAAAAAGAAAATAAGAATAGTAAATGAGTTCAACAGGTTGTTATTACACAAGATCAATACAAGTGATCAATTGTCTTTTTATACTAACAGTGAACAAATCAAAAAAGAATTTAAGAAAATAATTCAATTTAAAATGACATCAAAAAGAAAATAACAATAAAATCGAACAGAGAAATGTGAAATTTATTCTTTGACAACTGCAACACTGTTGAGATAAATCAAAGAATACCTAAATAAAAGGATCTTCAATGCTCATAAATAATTTCTTCTGCTAAGATAGCAATGATATTTGAATTTATTTGTAAATTCAATTCAATTCCTACAAAAATTCCCATTCTTTATTTAGAAGAATTTGACACTCTGAATGCAAGGAAGCCAGAATAGCAAAAACAGCATTGACAAAGAAAAAAACAGGGTGCTGGAGTGGTGCCTCAGCAATTGGACAGCTTGCCTGGCTTGTGCGAGGACTCAGGTTCAAACCCCAGCACCACATACACAACTAAGTGTAGGTGAAACAAAGGCCAGATGAAAAGTAAATAAAACTGATTCTCTCTCTCTCTCTCTCTCTCTCTTAAAAAAAGAAAAAACAACAACAACAAAAAAAAAACAAAAAACAAAAAAAGTGCAGAGGGACCTATACTTCCACATTATAAGATATTTCACAAAGTTACAGTATATAAGACAATTTGATCTTGGCATGAAAATACTACAATGTAACTGACTTGGAAGTCCAAAAATAAGCACGTATATTTATAGTCACTTTACATTTAACAATATCTTTTGAATAACTGATACCACAACTAGATCTCTCTATGAAAAAGAAGAAAATCAGACCACTATTTCATGTCATTTACAAAAAAAGGTAGTAACTAAAAGTGTGCCATAACTTGAGTGTAATAGTCAAAATATAAATGTCTTGGAAGAGAAATGCAAATAAAATTTCAAGACCTTAAATTAAGTAATGGTTTCTTAGAAAACATACACAAAGTGTAAAGGACAACAAAAAAAATAGGTAAGTTTATTTAATAAAAATTTAAAACTTTTGTGATACAAAGGAAATGATCCAAAAATAAAAAGATACCCCAGAAGGGAGAAAGATCTTGAGATAATACATATGGTATGGAAATTTTATCCTGAATATATAAAGAACATGTACAAGTCTATAATGAAGAAAAATAACCTATTTAAAATTGGGCAGTTAATTTTAATGACCATTCCTCCACAGAAGTATATGAATGGCCAATGAAAAGGGCCAATAAACAGATGCAAATAAGCTCAAAATCATGGGTCATTAAGCAAATGCACAAAAAACCAGAAACAAACAATAACAACAACAAAAACCTATGAGGAACCTTGCTTTGTGCTTACTAGAATGACTAGAATTAAAGATAGGCAACAACAAATGTTGACGATGTGGAGAATTTGGAATCATCATTTATTGCTTTTGAGATTTATAAAATAGTACAGATACTTTTTAAGACAGAGCTCCATTACCTTAAAATCTTAAGTACAAAC
Organism: Aplodontia rufa; assembly: GCA_004027875.1. Taxonomy (NCBI): domain Eukaryota; kingdom Metazoa; phylum Chordata; class Mammalia; order Rodentia; family Aplodontiidae; genus Aplodontia; species Aplodontia rufa. The sequence continues at coordinate 41,893 of PVKS010008779.1, forward strand.
ATAATGACATTGCAATTATACTTGTAGCTATAAACTCAAGGGAATTGAATCTTTATGTTTCTGGAAAAATGTTGTACACAAATATTCATCCTAACATTACTCATAATAACCAAGGAAGAAGAAACCTAAGGTCAGGATTATGATAATGGCACATTATTTGATTAGTACAAATTCTGGTAAGTAAGGATAAGGGAAATAAGTGATCCAAAGGAGGATGCAAATGAAACTAATGACATGTTCTAGAGTAACTGGGGTTTAGGATTCTCTGTGAGATAATCACAGATGGAGTTGGAATTTACCATTATGATAGCATATTCACCAGTGATGGTAAAGGGTTTAGGTCAAAATTACATGGAGGGGCTGCAAGAAATACTAATGTGCATATGTATAATGTTATATTTTAGGCAAATAATTTAAAATACTGATTTTAAATCTTGGGGGTAAATCTAATTTTCAGAATACATACATATATATATATATATTATTTCGTTAGAAGCTTATTTGATTGTTCAACATATAAATTTCTTAAAAAAAGAAAAAAATGTTAATGGTGTACAGAGGTGGCAAACACTGGTTCAAGAGCTGATCCTTCTATTTTTAGAAAATATGTAAGACATCTATCGATGTCTTAAATTCATCACAGTGAAAGAATTTACATTGTGAAAACTGGTCATCTACACATTGAGGTTTTTTTCTTTCCCCATTAAAATCAGTTGTTAAATATTTACTCCCACAGTACAGATTGTAGCTTTCCCAATGAAGCATACAGAAATAATATTTATGATTTATTTTCTTTAAAGTGTCTGACAAAGTGAAAATCTATTGACCAATTTATAGGCTAAGAGTGATGACAACATTGATACCAAAGACTGTAATTTAATAAGAGAATATAAAATGTTTTGATTGCAAGAGTATTTAAATTTTATATACAAGATAATATTTTTTATTATATATGTTTAAGAAAATATAACAGATATGAATGAGAAAATGAATTTTATCTCTATCTTACTTATGCTTTCTTTCTTGTTTTGCCTTACCATTATTAAAAAAGTAGTAGTGTATACAGTTTGATATTAGTTATGTTGGCATTACATGACAATACACAGAATTTTTTTATTCACTTTGTCACTTGAAATAGTGATTATTACCTGTCTCAGCTGCTGATCTCCTAAGCAATCACCTCATTAGATGGTGCAAAATGATTCCGTTCTTTTCAAACTCAAAATGAAGTTACACCAGAGTTATCACAGCAATCTCATCCATCCATTGATTTCTCGTCAACTGAAGGATTGACTTCAAGGCAACTTCACGTTCTTCAGGGTTTTCTTTGGATTATGAGATTGAAGGCTTTGCTTCTTTGTGTTTGATGAAAGTAATTACCACCAATTCTTCAATCTTGGGACAAAGCATCGCTATAGTAGCCAACGTTCACCTGATGATCATATGAAATAAAAGTTTTTTTCTTCCTAGTTCTAAAGTTAGAAATCCATTAATTAACCTGTTAGTACTTTTAATATTCTAACTCAAATACATTTTGATATAATTTCAATCTTGCTTTACAATATATTGATTTTTATTTTAGGTGTTTAACATATTTCATTTTCAAGAATCATGGTGAATGTCAAGTGTTTGAAAGGTTCTACACAGACCTGCTTCATAAATTACATGTTGTTGCCTCACTCAACTTTTAGCAATCTACTTGAAAAAACATGTTAAAACATCATTTCAGCAATCTATTGCAAAAAATAAACTTTTTTATTTTAATGCAGTTTTAAGGACTGGGAATATTTCATGTTTAAAATAAGTTACAGGCAACTGTGCCACTGCTTTAATCTTATCAGAATCTTTGGCACATTTTATATTTAAGGACCAAGGACAACAATATTAAAATTCAACTTATTTTTATTATCACAATTAAAACCCCGTTTAAAGTGTGTACTGGTGACATTATCAAATTACTACATTTTGCATATTTTTTTTTCTGGTTAAACTTGAGGATTTGGACTTTGTTTTGTTTTTTCAGAGGAAACATATTTGAGTAATTTCTAAATTATTTCCATTTTTTAAATGTTATCTTCAACTTGGTCATGTGTGTAGACCTTTGAACTATATGATCACATTGGAGATCCTTAACTTCCCTGATCCCTTCTGACCCTAAAGTGATTGTATTGATAGAGAAACACGTTGCTGAAATACCTTGAATTCTAGTGAAAATAAAAAAAAATTGAAGGTGATCAAAGGATTAAATTGAAATGTGAAATTCATCATTGAGGAGAAGACCACATCTGTCAAAACTTTGCTATTGTACAAATGGATAAAATTCCCTCTCAGAGCTGGAGACCAATTGTGGGCACCACTGTTAGAGAGACAAAAACCTTTCTCAGGGCTAAAAGACAGCAGGAGCAGTAGTAAATGTCAGTTGGAACCTTGATCCACATCAAAGGAAATGAAGCCCTATGGCTGAAGAAATTACATGGATACCATAGACCAATAATTTTAAATATTAAAAGGCTCTTTTCAAGCTAAGGACAATTTGTAGTTATAAGCAGACAGCCCAAGGTTAGCAAGTACTGAGAAAAATCAGTCCCTTGAATCCAAGATGTTTTCTACAACTCCAAGCCCTCCTAGGGATTAAAGCGACTTATCTAATTCTTACTGATTAGTGTAATATTTTCCCACCCTTGTCCTATTGTTCTCTGTGTGTGTGTGTGTGTTTTCTCAGCTCACAACCATTTTTTAAATGAAATCCTTCAACCCATTTTCTACATTATATATTGAAGAGTAGCATCAATTTTATTTTATTTTAAATAGAAATGCCTTGTCATTTGGGAGTGTCTCTAGCCTATTTAAAATCTCGTATTTAAGCTGGTATACAAATTTGAAGTCTCATTTTCTTTCTTAATAAAAACTATCTCATTTAGCTACCAGACTAGGCTTTTGTTATGTCAACCTGATAATAGAAGCAGATAGTCGCAGGTTCTGATTTATGATGGTTTCTTTAAAATACATCTTGCATGTAACTCTTCAGTCTAGTATTTGCTTGCTTGACTTCCAACAAAGGCTCATTAAAATGAGTGAAACTAATATAAAACTTACCTTGAAACACTTCCCTGACTGAACTCTATTCTCAAAGGATTTTCTAATTTGCAATTTTATTTTAGACTCTGACCAAGATATTAAAAAGAAATAACATGTACATCTCTCTGCAAATACTTGGTATGCTTTGAAAAAGTGAAATAGATTCATGGTACTTGAAATATTAAGATATATATGTTCATATCATTTAAGAACAAAAGATGAGAACATCACATAATTTCCCACTAGTTAAATGCTGCTTTGAAAAATATGATTCATTAAATACTTGCTATTTCTAAATACTGGGACAAACGTGTATGTGCGTGTGTGCATGCATGTGTGTGTGTCCATGACTGTGTATGCGTTAATTACTGGGGATTTAACTCAAGGATGCTCTAACACTAAGTTCCACACTCAGCCTGATTTTTAAATATTTTTTTATTTTTCATTATTCCTGTTGTTCATTTTTGTTTTGACACTTGTTCTCTAAGTTACTGAGGCTGTCCTTCAAATTGTGATGCCCCTCCCTCATTTTCTGTGTCATTGGGATTACCGGCATTTGCCATTGTGCCTGGCTGGGGAATCTCTTATATAGATTTCTATAAAGAAGTTAAACTTTGCAAACTTCCTTACCTGTGGTTGTGGTTTTTATTTTCCTTTCATTTTTTGTATAAAGAGCACTTCAATTTAAACATGTTTATTGTCTTTTTAGGTATAAGGTTTAAGCTATGAAATAAAATGCTAACAAACTGAATTTCTAGCTTCTTGGTTATATTCTGGTTAAATGAATTTCTGATCAAATTAGGGTGAAGGCAACACTGAATATTAATTATAAAATCCTACCAAAATACTTTTGTCTATTTTCTTATCTTGTTTTTTTTTTTTTAAGAGAGAGGGACAGCGAGAGAGAGAAAAAGAGAGAATCAATTTTATTTAATTTTTCACATGGCTTTCATTGCTCTGGCACCTCATTGTGTACATGGCCCTGGGCTTCAAACCAAGGTCCTCGCACATGCCAGGCAAGTACTGTAACGACTGTACCACTGCTTCAGCCTTATTTTCCTATCTCAATAGACTAAATTTAATTCAATCCATTTTTCTGTAATTCATTTTTTTACTGTAACTTAAGGTGACCATCTTGTACATGAATTATAATTTTCTAAAAGCTAGATGAAAAATATTAAGGTACAAAAGTAATGAGGACATACTTGGGAAACTGGACATACTTGGGAAACTGCTTTATCCACAACTCCTCAGCCAGCCTTCTGTGATTATTTGCTTCCTCCACATAAAAAATAAAATACTTTTTTTCTTTACTTTATCAAGTTTTTAAAAATATTATAAGAGTGACCAAAAAATAGGTATATTATAGTTATAAACCAGGACTATCTGGACTCTCAACTATTTTTTTTAATGGCAAAAGATGTGGCTTATTTCATTGTTACTTAAGAGGATACAGAAAGATAGGAGATAAAAGCTTCTCTAAGAACTTCTTATTGACAAGGCTTTCAGAAGATAGATCTGTAAATGATTTGATAGTTCAAGGGAACCACCTAAATTACATTTTGATAATAACCCTATGTGCCATAATTATCTCCCATTTTTCCTATTGTTTGCTGGTTAGTGTGGGAATATGTGTGCAAACTGAATATGAAAATGGCCTTGTGCCTGATGGCTGAAGCTATTCTGAGTAGAGTTCACCAAAACTTTAAATACAGAAAAATAATATGCCCGGCCCATCACTGCACTAAGAGAAGTATTTATCCCAAGAGTAGCTTAGACCACACGTGTAGTATAGCCAAACTACCATCTGGAAGTAATCCACTGTTTTTCTTCTTATCAGGAATGCTGAAAAGATTCCTTTTTTTTTTTAATTTTTTTTATTTTTGAGCAACCTTACAAGATTTTAACAAAACAATATAAAATGTGTATAAGATGTGTATATATTCTGGACATTGCAACTCAAGTAGAAATGAATGATTGAACGCACCAATGTATGATCATTAAACAATAAAAAATTGTTATCATCTTACTACACAAAATAAAAGTTTAGTAGAAGTAAGCTAGATTATGTGAACCCATGGTATGAATATGACATTCGAAGAAAGAAATCAAGTGAAATCTGTCTGCGTTATACCAGGAAATTACATATTCTTCTTAAAGTAAAATAAACACTTGACAAAGCTGTTAATCATCCCTAGTGGAAAGGATTTACAGATTCAATATTAAGATGATGAGCCTCCCACTGGTCTTAGAAGCGCTGTAGTCAAATGAATCCATTTTCCTGTGAAATCATTTAGATAAAAATTATATTCACATTGAAAAATACATATGGCTTGAATGCTAAAATGTCACTTGAAAATGCATTCTCCTTTCTGTGAGCTCCTATTAGATTTCAATTAATATTTGGTTAAGAAAGACATCCAAAACCAAACCTCTTTCTTGAATGGAGAAATATCTAACCTATAGTTTCTGTGAAAGAGAATGAGATTGAGGATGACAGCACAGGCAAGTATACACATATCTCAAATTCACTTCATATTTATGCATGTAATTCAGCCACAAAGGAATACACACTTTCATATTAAGATTGCTTCATAACAGGTATCATGCACATTTTAGGGTAAATTGAAATAATCTTTCACTGGAAACTTATTTGGGTAATGTACCTGCAGTGATATTGTAGCTGGTAACTCCTATAAAAACAAACAATTGTTTGAAGTTATCCATTCACAAAGAGATTATGGAATTTAGTGATTAAAGATGTGTGCAGTGCAGTCTAAGTACATTTGTTTCCTAGGAAACAAACTAGTACTGTGCCACTGAAGAAATTTGTAAGCATTAGAATATTCTGTAATCAGGCCCCAGGAGAACATATTAAATTTTTTAAAAGGAATAAATATTTGACATCCTAGCCATTTTCTAAATATACTTGTAGAAGAGGCTAGCTGTCAAGGGACTATGTTTCAAGGGTGAGAACAAATGATATGTTAGGTGAGCCACAAATATACTTTGACATGGCTAATCCAGGTGTCAGGATTTATACAGGCACCAGTCAGAAAGATTGAAATCACTTAGAACCATGAGGTGTGAATGACAGCTAAAGACAAAGGTAACTAATTTTAGAATAAAGATTCAGAGGTAGGAATGAAAAGACACAGATTCAATATAAAACTCATTCGAATCCGGAAGAGATAAAGGAAAAATTAACCAATTTTCAGTAGACTATATTATAGTAGGGTACAATGAATAAATATTCATCTAAATAATGTTCTTTGTTTGGCAAATAAAGACAGATCAGTCATGGAACTTAAATTCTTCACCACTGTGTTATACTTATGAGATACCTTCTGTATCTCAATGGCTATGAATAAGGCTAAAATGTACTTCCACATGGCATTACACAATAGAACAGAGAAGATAAAAGGTTGGCCTCAATTGAGGTTGGCTTTAGTTTCCTCATCTGTAAATTAAAAATTATCCTATTAGCTTCATAATATTTGAAATATGTTATTTCAATATCTGGTATGTGAGATAAAATAAATTTCTTGTACATAGCATTCAATGTAGTTGTTATGTTAATTACTAAAAAGTGAGTAACACATTAATAGAAATTGCAAATATTGAAGTAACTTCTGTTCATGTTGTCTTCATCTTACTGAGCCTTGGAAAAGACGGATGAAAAATATAATTAAGTGCATATATGGTACATAAAATATCTGATAATGATAGTTTCCTGTGAAGAAAAAAGCAGAAAAAGGGAGGAAATAAAAGATTCAATTTTTGGTATAATTAACAGAGAAGCACTGTTTGTGCAGAGGATATTTGAACACCTAAAGAAAAGGAAGGGGTGAATATGCAAGTGACTGGCAGGAACTGGGAAAAACCAGAGCCATAGCACTGGAAATGTTGTAAGCTTGCTTAAGAAGCCAGAAGACCTTTGTGTCGCTGAAAAGAAGAGCGGTGATTAAAATATGGAAATAAAGTCAGGAAGCACTTAGAGGATAGAAAGATTAGGACTTAAGAATCCTTGTGCAAGGCTTTGGATGCTATTCTGTGTTTGATGAGAAGTTATTAAATGACTTGGTTTAGGTAATGTTGTGATCGGATTTGTCTTAGACTTGTGGGGGGGTATTAGGTAGGTGTATTTGAGTGGTGGATGGAGTTTTAAGGTTAAGAAAAGGGCTTCATCATGGTCTAGGTACAGATTGAGCCATAATTTATATAATTGACTGACATTGTTACCTGAGGACACTGGAAACCTGTATTAGCAGGCATTGAAGGGATTGGTAGAGTTTAAATCTAGAATGTTACTTTCTGTGAACAGTATCCGTATCATCAAGACAAATCCTCCAGAGGCGATCATAAAATTGTGCGTTAGAGAATCAGCAACATCACTGTAACAGCCATGTGACTTTTTATCTAATAATCATGTGTGGCCACAAACAGTGGTAGTAACACATGCTCCTCATTAAAGAAAAAGAAATATTTAGAGGTCAACTTTTGTCATTGTCTCCTCAACATACAGATGGAGAACAGCATGGTGTATGGGGGAAACAAAATATTTAAAATCTGAAGCCAGAGGAGGAATTGGGGTTTATTTTCATTTGGGAAATTGTGAGACTTTGTTTTATAGTATTGTGCTCTTCAGAAATCCTTTCAGTGGCAAGGGAAAATTATTGAAACTGTTCTAAGTAAACACTTTCATTGTCAAAGCTCTATGAATATGAAGACAGAAGTACTTGCTTATTTAACAGATAAGAGATGACAATATAAGATCATAGTCACACAGGAAACTGTAAGCATATGGGAGCAATTTAAATAGGAAAGTGTAAGAGATTTAAAAATAGAACTTCATGGTGAGGCTGGCACAGCACTTGATTACTCTGATCTTCTGATCCTGGCCAGTGAATTTCATCAGATATATACGTGAAGACCAAAGCCCTACAAGGTAATAAAAAAATTACAAATTGAAAGTAATAATCTCACCATGAATTAGCAGTACATTGCCCAACAGTAGTTACTAGTCACAGGAGATTATTACAATGATTGAAATGTGTTAATCTGAATTGAGATGTTCTTTAAGTGCCAATCACACAAGTGATTTAGATTTTCACATGCAAAAGAAGAATGCTAAATACCTTATTAATAATTTTATACTGAGTTTTCATGAAATGATAATATCATGGATATTTTTGTTTAAATAAAATATAACTTTAAAATTAGATTCCACCGTTTCTGCTCCTTTTTTAAAGTAATGACTAGAAATTTCAAAAGTACACAGAAACTAGTGATTGTAGATTGCATTACATTCCTATTTAATAGCGTATTAGAACTTTATTGGACTGGTCCTTACTTTGGTTGATACAAAATGCATTCAGATAGAAAAAACGTGTATCAACTAGAGCAAGAGGAGTATTACTCTGGTGTCAGATTTGAGGCTCAATCTAATTATGTACATAAAAATCTTTATGTGATCACAGACTTGTTTAAGTCCTCTGAGGATCAAGAATTTTAAATCTGTAAATAAAGATCAATACTAGACTTAAATTATAAGCAATACACTTGCCACAGGTCCTTATTCATTTTTCTCCTAGAGTTAGAAAAGAGAAAATTGAACTCTATCCACCCTTCTTCTAGTAGCTAGTTTTATGTTGGCCAACAAATTTATGAGGTTCATTCAGGTGGTTAATTCAGATGTAAAATAGGGATAATTTTATAATTGCTTTGAACATAAGTGTATTTGCAAAATGATTTTCTGATTTTTTTCACTCCAAAATTCAAAAATTATTCTATTTGAGATGACTCAAAATATTAAAAATAGGAAATATGTCTCCCAGAAATCCTGAGGATTTCCTCATAGTACAGAATTTTTAAAATACAATTGAAATGTAACAAAAGTGTTCTACCGTAGAAGATCACCATTATTAAAATGGTGACAAATATATTTTATCTTGAACTATTTTTTTTACTAAAATTAAACTACTCCTTGATCTTAAAGTTTTAATGCCATGGAAGGTTTTCTCCCAATATGTTGGTTAAATATTGGAGGAATTTCTCCCAATATGCATATTATTTTCCCTTATTTCTCGTCTGAATCATTGCTTTCTAAACATGGAGAAGAAGAGATTAAGTCAATTGATCTGTGACTGAACTTATTTCCAATTATTGGTAGGAAAAGTATTTTCCTAGGAGAAATGAAGAAAGGAAGCAAATTACCTGAACCTCTAGGTAACTTGATGAGTGGCATTTGCTAGGAAGAGTCTTTTATCTATGGAATGCTTTGAGCAGGATGTCCATGGTTGAGAACTGCCCCTGGCAAATGACACTAAAAATAAACCTACAATCTATGTACTTATGGGAGAATGTCGCCTAAGGTATATGATATTAAGATATATCATGGAAAGAAACTGGAAGTGTTTGATTTAATCTAAATACTCCCTGCCATGTGAGGTAACCAGCATGTCATACAGAAATGTATCACTGTTCTGAGACAGAGTTCATGCCAATGTTTAAAGATCCTTGAGTAGCTAAACAGGGTTCCAGATTTCTGGATTACGTTGCTATCATACCATGCACCGTGAGTATAACACATCATATATGAATGTAGAAAGCATAGAAAAGGTACTGATGAAATGGTTGGCATTAAATACGACATGTAATTTGATCACTCACTTGCTAAAGCGTTCCATAATATGCTTCCATCATCCTTGAATAAATGTCATACCCATACACATACCCTTCAAGGCCCTACTTGTCCTCAAAATGCCTAATTATTTCTCTTTTTGTAGAGAAACATCTTCTATTTTTCAAGAGAAAATCAATTTTATTTATTTTTTCCATCTGGACTTTGTTTCTCCGAACCATAGTTATGTATATAGTGCTGGGGTTTGAATTAGGGTCCTTTTGCTCACCTGTTACCTCATCTCCTGGAGTTTCTGTTTCTACAGTGTCACAGTTTCCATCTCTGGATCTCAGCCTTAATATTTATCATCGATATGTCTTAAATAATCTTTGTATGGTTGACTTTTTCTCTTTATGTATAGCAAATACTGCATCTTCAAGGAGACCTGTTTCTCCATCAATCTTTGCATCATTTCCTCTTTGTTTACTTTTATACTATTCCTGTTTCTCTTGCCTCAAAGCATTGGTCTCTAGTAGTGTCTTCGTTGATTTATTTGCTTTCTCACTTTCTGTATTCCTTCACTAAAATAAAATCTCCAGGAGGTACACGCTGCACCTTATCTTTAAAAATCATATCTATTTCATTGAGTGATACTTATGCACTAATTAGGAAACTATTGTCTTCCTTCTATATTTTGCTTTGTGATCCTGAAAGCTAGTGAATCAGATGTCTGCTTTGCTGACTGGATCTACATTAGCTTCCGCCAAAGGAGGGAGAGTACAATACCATAGGTGGTCATTAGACTTAACTTTCAGGGGGCTACTGGTGGTTCCCCTTTGGCTTTCTGTTCCTGGGGTAGGACCCCAGCAGAACTTCACCCCAATAATTGTGTATAGCACACACGTTTTATGAATGTGGCCTCTTTTCCAAAATATTCTGAGGAGGTCTGGGGATGTAGCTCAGTGGTAGAGTTTTTGCCTCACATGCATGACGCCCTGGTTTCGATCCCCAGCACCCCCCCCCACACAAATCAAAATAATGAATAATGTAGGCATTGTGATATAACATTTGTTTAGTATATAAAGGTTACTAAAACATAAGCACTGATACTGTGAGAGTTAAGCTGGTAACCAAGAAGTTTGCAAAGTAGTGGAAAGGTATTGTGTACAATGTGAATATGCTGGACAAAGAACAATCTTCATCCCTGGTGGGATGAAGCAAGACAGTGCATGCTTTCTTCATGCTATTGAGAATGATGGGCAGTTCCAAACTTAGTCATTATTTATTTCTGGAATTTTCCATTTAATATCCTTAATTGATTTTGACAAGAGGTAAATGCAACTGCAGAAAACAAAACCATGAATAGGGGGACTACTATAAATATGCAGATATGTTGACATGTAAATTTCTACAGATGCACACATGTGCCCCCTGGTTGGCTTTGGGGTACTCCAGCCTTGTTCTTTCTTGGAATGTTTTATTATTTCTATAGCTCTTTCAGCTTAGATGAGTTGATGATATTCTGTTATAAGTTAGCTTCCTCATAGGTGATAAATGATACCACTATGTATTTGATTTCTTTAAATTCTGTGCTGCTCTTAGAATTCCAAGTGACCAATGATGTAAGATCTAACAAGGATGTGATGTTCATGCGGTACCTCATCCTGGAAATTTCACAATCCCAGCATCAAGTGATGGAGGTCATTGAGAAACTAGCCTATCCCTTAGGTACACATACCTTTGACATTTGAAAAGATAATGTTTGAGTTCATAATTAAGGAGTTTTAAATTATTTTCCTGTGGTTGGGTAATTTAATATATAAATACTAAATTTCCAACCCCAGAAAATATACCCAGATCCAAAACTACTTTATTCCAGAAGAAAAGAAATAGGCTTCTGTATTGTTAAAAAATTAGTTGTTATTTCTTAAAGATGTTTTAACAGAAAATTCTCTAGAGGAAGAATTTATACCCAATTTAATGACAAAAGGAGGTCATCTGTTCCTAGAGGGTATGGAATAAGAACAGCATAGGGAAATATTTAAAGTTAAAATGGGGAGAAGTGTGAACAGCTATAGAGTAGAAAGCATCATTTTGAGCCAAGTACATCAGATGGAAAAGGGAAAGAGGGAAGAAAATGATGAGTATAAGCTGTTGGTTGCTTTCCAAATTTATGTAGAAAAAAGGGAGTAATTTTGTTGAAAGTGCAATTCACATGTGTGTGCACTTTAGTCTCTTTTTTTGTGTTGTTCAATTTGCTTTCTTTTTTGCTAAATGAGATTAATTCAAGTTCAACTCTGCAAAGTACTTTCTTGTGCCTTTGGCTATTTTCCTAATTCAGAGTTATTTTAAGTGAGTATACTGAGGTTTTAGAATAGTTATTTAAGGTAAAAGTTCAACCCATTCTCTCTCGGGACCACATTTTAGATAGATCACTTGGTAATTCAGGGTGAAAAAGTTCTCTTTTCTTGCTAATATTTTAGATTTTATCCTCTACTGTTATTTAACAATGTATTACAATAAACAAATGCAGGGCAACATTAGCTTTGAAACAACACCTCCAATATGCCAAAGGACAGTGACAAATAAATTAAAAAGAGCCAGAGAAAGCTTTATAAGAGTTAAAAAGTTTTATGAAAATATTGCACTTTTCTACAAATTTTTAAACACCACTTTGTTTGATTATTGTATTTAAAAAAGAAAAATTATTCAAATTCACTCCCCTTCCCAAATATGAAATTAGTATTTTATCTACTTGAATAACCATAGATGACTGGGAATTCAATTAATCATCATGAGGATTAAGAAATACCCCATCTTCCATGGATATTTAGCTCCTAAGTCTCTGAATTAGGACACTGACTTGTGATTTTAAATATCCTTTATGAAATCTAATTCAACATTTTGGAAATCAATATAATCAATCTTATTTAAAAGATAAAAACAAAAACTTTCTTCCAATAAAGTAATTATTGTTCAAATTTCAGAGTGCAGAGAATAGAATATATTTCACTAGAGGATTTAAGCGAGCAACTGAGATTGTATTGTAAGTAGAGAAGGAATAGCAACATAACTATTGGAAGAAAAGTAGAAGTTGAGAAATTGCCCTCTGGGTAAAATATAAGTGGGGAAACTGAATGATTTATGACCATGTATATGATATTAGCATGTATGTGGATATAACAAATTAAACTTATGTTTCTGCTAATAATTAAACCAGCAAATGACAGTATCCAGAGAACAAGTCTCTAAGAAAATCTACCTGATGGTTTTGTGGTTTCTAAATTAGCTTATTAAATTTTAATGACAGTGTCATGAAAGGAACATCATATTTCATAGCTTTGGAAATACAATGGAACTTTAGAAATCCACAAGCTTTCTAAGAAATCCTTTGCTCTCTGTAAATAAGTATTTCGAAATAGTGTTAGGAAAGTATTTTCAAGATTTCCACTTCTTGGCATGATGTACATTGCTGCGTTTCCCCTAAGCGCTCATCTATTCCAAAACACATTCAAATAAAAATTACTGCATTCAAAATTGTGTGATATTTTTGTTGTGAAATACTCCCAACCTACTTTAAAATTATTTGTCCTTTCAGTTTAACATATCACGTTTTGGAGAAAAATAATGTTTTCTACCTTTTAAACAAAATCTTGGATTGCATTACAGGAAAAACAAATCTTATAGCAGAGGAAAAGTAAGGTTGAATAGCAAATAAATTAGATTCAGACTTGAGATAACAGAAATAGCTGTAATCAGAAGATATGTTTTATTATTACAGATGGAGATAATGGTGAGAAAAGTGTGGGAGAATGCCTAAGGCTTATTTTAAGGAAATGTAACAATATGTTACCTACATGACTTATTTTCACATATGTGTCTTTAAAGAATGCCTTTATGGGACTCAATTTTTAACAATGAAAAGCAAATTTCATCAGCACAAATTAAAAGTGATAATAATTTATTGAGTGTTTTCAAACATAGGATATATGGCCATTAGCTATGTGCAAATGGGTAGCCACATTGCATGTGTACTTCTTGTCTTCTAGGAGTTTACAATCTCTTTTTAAGAAAATATTATAAAAATGGGGGCAATATTGAATTAAGACATTTTTACTATCAAACATTTTGATAGTATGTTTTTCAATTTGAGAAGGACAAATATGAAAAGAAAGAAGCATTTACCTACTGGACCCTGGGGAGTAAGACCTGTGAAATATTTTAGGGAGAAAGTATTGTGTTTTAACAGAAAACAGATCAAATAAGTTATGGAGTAGAAGAGACAAAGGAGAAAATAAAGATTTTTGGAAATTTTGATTTTGGATGATGTTATTTAAATTTTTAAAAAAGAAAGAAATCATAACTCAGCTTAATTCAGAAAGGTTTCTTAATTTTATGGAACTAATTTTTACTATAAATTAAATAAAAATGTTAGGTTACACAAATAATACATGTCCCAGTTTTGTGATCTCAGTGGCTCAAAGAGGCATGTAAGGAACCAGTGAAAATAATCAGATGAACAGCCAATATAAGAATATACTCATTTTTGATAGCCAAATTAAATTTCTGTACACCTGAGGAATAAATAATTTTAAAGAAAGCAATAGCAAATATGTGGACTTTTCAAAAATGTTTTTACAGGATTTATGATACAATGAAGGTAAGAAGTGAATATATATGTATGCATATATATGTGCATCTATATTTATATATGTGTGTATAGTATGTAATTATCACTAGCCTTAAGGTTGCTAGATAATATATAATAATTTTATGGCTAAATCTGGCAATAACTGAACTACATTGTCCTTTATTTTGTTCATTGGAGCACAAGACCATGCTTGAAAACTTATCAATCCCATTGAAATTTTCTTTAGAACTCACAAGTATTTTTTTAGAGAGAGAAAGAGTTGATGAGTGAGAAAAAAATAGTTAATTTTATTTTTTTTAACCGATTTTTGTTTTTCTTCCATTTAGTTGCATATGTAGTGCTGGGCATTAAACCTGGGTCTTCATGCTTAACAGGCAAGGATTTTACTGCTGAGTCACATCTCCAGTCCCTCTCAATTTTACTTTTTAAAGAAATTTCTGAATAGAAGTTGTCTTATCCCACTAAATGCTGTGAGTGAAATTATTGAGTAAATGAATAATTTCTGATTGAAAGTGTATACAGCAGATGGTAAGATCTATGCTTCCATGTATTATAGTGAAATTAGTGTTATGGTCTCTCAATAGTGCAGTTGAGGGCTGGAGTGATGGATGGCTTAGTGGTTACCGTGCTTGCCTGGCAAGTGCAAGGATACAGGTGTGAACCCCAGCACCATGTACACAACAAAGTGTTGGAGCAACAAAAACCATGTGAAAAACTGTCTCTCTAAAAAAAAAAAAAATGCAGATGAGAATGCTGACATCCAAAAACCATAGACATGATGTGATTGATCATGAATGCTTATATATGAGTATGTTTCTCCACATCATGATGGAATTTTCAATGGCTTGATTGTACAACATGTGTTTGTGTTGTGTTTTAACAGAGAAAAATAATTGATTTTTTTTAGCTTTTCATCTTGCCTTCTTCGATGTGTACCTGGTGCTGGAGTTTGAACCTGCGTACTCTCGCATACCAGGCAAGCATGGTAACTGCTGGGCTACTTCTCCAGTCCCTGCACAATGTGTTTTTAACCGTGATATTTCATTGCCTGGACTTAAAGCTTATGGTGCCATCTGAAAGGGCCTACGCACTTATTTTGTTTATTCAAGTACTGTCTCATTTTGTTGCCAGAGCCTTACATTTCCTTTGGGAATAGACATAATTTCAAGTATTTGAAATATATTTGATTATCATCCATAAATTTGATTTTCTTATTGATGTATGGTTCTATGAATTTAGTGTGCCTTTAGATCTATGTAACCACTGACACAAACAGGAGACAGAGCAGGTAACTAGTCCCCCAAATTCCCTCATTCTTACTCTTGTAGCCTCACACTAACCAGAAACCCTATCTCTGGTATCCACCAATCTGCTCCTTCTCTATTCCCATCATGAGTGGAATCGTAAGGTACGCAAACTTTGGAGATTAGCTTCTGTCATTCAGCATAATGCATTTGAGAGTCATCCCAGTTACTGCTTGTACCAGTAGCATGCTCCTTTCAATTGTTTTTATTTTCAGTTTTTGGTGAGTATTTAGAGTATATTCAGTGTCTTTGCTTATTATGCTGTGAAGGAACCCAAATCTTCATGCATGTCAGGTAAGCTATTAATCAATGAGCTGTAGTACTGGTCCTAAAGTATATTCATAAATATTTGATATCTATACTTATGCACAGGCTTTTGTGGGTACATAAATTTTTGTTCCTCTAGGGTAAGTACCCAAGAATGGGACTAATGTGTCATAAGTGAATGTCAAACTTTCAAGCTGTTACCTAGAGGGTTATAGAGCATTTCCCTTTTCATTAGCAACCTGTAAGTGCCAATTGTTCAGCATCCTTGCTAGCATTTGGTATTAGCAATAGATTTTAGTCATTCTAACATGTGTGTTGCATCTCATTATGATTTTATTTGCATTTTTCTAATAATTTTATGTGTTTATTTGTTAATTGAATGCCCTTCCTTCAAAAATTCCTATTTAAATATTGTTCATTTTTAATTGGATTTTTTTTCAAAGAGAGGAACGGTGAGAGAAAGAGAAAATCAATTTTATTTAGTTTTTCATGTGGCTTTCATTGCTCCAACAATTTGTTGTGTACATGGTTCTGGGATTTGAATCTGTGTCCTGCCGTATGCCAGGCAAGCTCTGTAACTGCTGAGTCACTGCTCCAGGCCTGGGATGTGGTGTTTTGTATTGTTGAGTTGTGATTTTATGAATAAAGTCCCCTGAAGGATGTGAGATTTGCAAATATTTTTCCTTATTAGTTATGTCTTCATTTAATTAATGATGTTTTTCACAGGGTACAAGTTTTCTTTTTTCTTTTTGTTGTTGTTTATATGGGCTTTACTTTCATTTGTAGAACTGGGCAACATTTCATTCCAAAACTAGAATAGTTGTTTCCAAATGTTTTAGTGTGGTGGAGGCATTTATCAATGTCTTCTCTAATAGATCTTGCTTTTAGAGTTACATCTAGGAACTCTTTGAGGGAAGATGTTATGGGTTTGATTGTGCTTCAACAAAATTTTGTATTGAAGTCCTAAACCCAGTACCACAGAACGTGACACTATTTGAAATTGGGTCAATGCAGATGTAATGAGTTAAGAAGTCATGCTGGTGTAGGTTGGGTCCCTATTCCAAAACGATAGTGTCCTTATGAAGAGGGGACATTTGGAAACAGACATGCACATAAGGAGAAAAGCATGTGAGGCTAAGACAGAGCTTTCAATGATACCGTACAAGCTAATGACACCAACAGTTATCACTCGGCCCCTACAAGCCAACTAAATACTGTGTAGCACTGTCCTCTGCACAGTAAAGAGAAGCAAGCAGCCCTGACCGCTCCTGGACCTCAGATTTCCAGCCTTTTAGAACTATGATAAAAGTCTGTTATTACACATTTGGATTGTGGCACATTGTTATGGAAACACTAGAAAGTACAGGAATGTCAATGTTTCCAGCTGTACGTCACTTCTTCTAGTTTTGTAAATTGTTGCTTTGTATGTTTTGAAATTCTGTTGTACATGTGCACATGCTCAAAATTTCTATGACTTTTTAGTGCATTAATCTTGTTAATGTCCCTCTTTATCCCTGGTAATTTGCTTCACTCTGAATTCTACTTTTTCAAATACTAATACGACTCAGCCTTTTTCATTTCTCCTTTGTCTCTCTTCTCTTTTTTCCAGATTTTTAGTAAATTGACTTTTGTTTCCAATGTAATTCATATGCCAGATAAATCACTGTGCAATGTGTATTATGTATTTCTTTTTACAATTTTAACAAGGTTGTGCTACCACCACTCTATCTTATTCCAGACCGTTACCAGTACCCTTTTTTGTATGTATCACTGCAGATTGAACCCAGGGCCTTGTGCATGCTAAACAAGTGTTCTACCACTGAGTTATAATGCTAATTGCCTTTATCTAAACTTTAAAAGTTGACTTGCCGGTAGGAAATTCTTATATTTCTTTGGCTTTCTCCAATTCCATCTTTAATGAGCTTCTGATATCTAGTTTTATGTATTGCATTGAAAATTTCAGAATATTTCAGTCATTATATCTTTAAAAAATTCGGTGTCTTACCTTTCCTCTCTTCAGGGACTTTGACAATTTGCTTATTAGAACTTCTATGTTCTTATTCAGTAATTTGACAGATTTTTTTCTCAGTGGTTCAAAATCAATAATTTGTACTTCTCAGGTTTGGTAACTTATCTTCAATCTATTCTAGTATATCTTCTTTTATTTACTTATTGCTAGAGTACTCTATGTTTTCATTGACTTCAAGATATTTACAATTGTGTTGGATTATTTTTTATTAACTCCTTTATTATGTTTATGGGGTAACACAGTAATTTGTCAAATCTCAGCATTCGCATCTGTTAATTGGTTTTCCCATTTGAGTTGAGATTTTTCTGGTTTTCCACATGCTGAGTGATTGTGGATTCTATCAAACACACTTAAAATATTACATTGCAATTCTGAGGGTTTTCTAAGTTATATCATGATTTAGAAAAAAAAGGAAATTGACATAGTAATTTAAGGCTATAACTTCCAACTTGCCTTCTGTGGGCAGTGGGAAAAGTTTCAATGTGGTTTGCAATTTTTTTTTTCCAAAACTGTTAGGATCTATCAGAATTGTCAACCACTTATTGGTCAGTCAGGGACCTATTCTCTGGCCTTTTAGTAGACTTCTTGTATATTTTGTGATGCAGACTGGAATCAAATCCACTTGGACACAGCTTGAAGATGAGACTAAAAATTTATAAATAACTTTGAAGGACTGAATGCATAAGTTGTTCTCTCATAATGATTTCCTCATGCTATGTCAGTAGGAAACATCTCTTTGGTCTTCTTACCAGTAATCTGTGTATTTGATTGCCCTTCTTTGCTGTGCCCCCTTGTGATGATACCCGCATTTGAGTCAAAGAGGCAGAATGCGAGAGATGATAGATGATAGATAGAGAGAAAGAGAAGCAAAAGCATCAGATGCTTGCCTCACCTTGTTGGTATCACAGGTCCTTTAATAAGAAAGAAAGATCCCTTTCATTCTGGCTTGTGGCTCTACTCCTCCTCTATTGCTGTTGTTACTGGTACATCATTTGATTGCTTGGGGTAGGGAACTGGTTCACAATAGAGTGGAGAAATTAAAAAAGAAAGGGAGTAAGGACAGATGGAAGGAAGGAGGAAGAAAAGGAAATAAAAGGAAGAAAGAAATAAAAGAACAAAACAAAGAGGAGAATTTCAACACTTTTAAGTGTTAGGACATTAGGACTTCCTTTTCTTCCTTCCCAAACCAGAACTACAAGCCTTCCCCTAAAAGCCTCTTTGTATGATGCCAACTGATGCCCACTTGTAGCTTTTGAGTTTCCTTATAATTACATTAGGTGATATAAGAGGAAAAACATAACAGTAAACTCAATATCACCTCACTGATGTGTAAAAATGATCCCCTTCCATATTAGCTCACTTTTAGGCTATAACTGAATCATGGCTTTAGACACTGCAAGTCCAAGACTGGGTATCCCCATTTGCTTGACTTCTGATAAGGGTGTCCTTGGCTATATCACATCATGGTAGAGAAATGAGCAGAGAGTTGACTGCATGCAAAAGTAACTAAGATGTGGTGGCCTTACTTTATAACAACCCATTCTTCCAAAAACTACCTCTCTCGTGAGATCAGCATTAACATCTTCAGAGTGTCACAGCCTCATTATCTATTACTTTGCACCAGGCCCTACCTCTAGAAAAGTTCCTCTACCTCAACATTGCCACACTGGGAACCAGCCTTCCACCAAACCAACCTTTAAGATTACACTTAAAATACAATTAAACCATAGCACTACAACCCCCTAGTCTAGCTGGTATTAAATTTTTAGTGTGATCAAATACTTGTTCCAAGCTCTATGAAGGTTTTCTAATTGCATTTTGTGTGATAGGATAGAGAATGCTTACACCATCTTACTTGGGTCAATAACTAATAGATTATTTTTGATGCAATTATATCACTACATAATCTGTAAATATTTGCTGAAAGGCAACAGACTGGTTTATATGTTCATTAGTTTCTAAGTCAAACTGCATTATTCAAATGCTAACTCCCCTTTTTACTAACTATACAGATTGCTTGAACATTTTCTGCCTCTCCTTTCAACTTTTTAAAGAGAACAATGATAATAATAGTACCTTCCGTCCTTGCTTAATGAATATCTGTAAGTGCTTCAAATAGTAGTTGGCACACGGGGATTACCACATTAGCTTTGCCATTATTACAGTCATGAAAGAAAGTGTATTTTCTTACTAACTCAACTGTGCAAACTGAAAAATAACCAGTATTAAATAGTAGAAATATTAGGATACATCTGCAATCACTTTGTTCATTTAAGACTTTGTGAAATTGCAGATTATCTCTCTCTAGTTTAGGTCATCATTTCCTTCTCTATAATTACTGTTTTACTCAGGACGTTATCTAAGATTCACCTGGATAGATGCAGTTTTGTGGTGATTATAGATGGTTAACTTTGGGTTGGAGCAGTGGCTAGGTGGTTACCATTCTTGCCTGGCACGTGCGAGGATGCAGGTTTGTATCCCAGCACCACATACACAGTGAAGTGTTGGAGCAATGATAGCCACATGAAAAACTAAACAAAATTGATTCCCTTGGTGCCCTCTTTCTCTCTCTCACTGTCTTAAAAAAAAGAAAAATACATGGTGTTAATGACCACCTAGTCTCATCACTGTAGCAATTAAATCACATAATCAGAAATGCTAAATTTGTAGCACTTTGAGAAGGCCATAAAGTGTTTATGTATGAATTTCAAAGTTAGTTGAGCACTGGGAAAAGGGCATGTGCTGATAGTCATGCATCAGCCAGGATTCAAAGGGAATCTTAAAGCCAAGTTTCCAGGGAATGAGGATAATAGTCACCAGACTGTTGCTAAAATGTGGAGGAAAAAAAGCAGACCATTTCTCATGCCTCCTCCTCTATGAAAGATGGGCACTAAAAGTACACATTATAGGTTGTGTGGTAAGAAACTGCAGAGAATTACTACAAGAATTTTTTCCAAAAATATTGGAAAACGCAAGCAGAAAATCAAAATGGAACATATTTTTATATATTCTTTGGGATAAGTAAGGATTATTTGAACCTTTAGGATAACATAATTCCATTTAAAAGACACTCTTTTTAGTGGTTTTCAAGCTAGATGAAAGTTTATAACTGTCTTAAAGAAATTTATGGACTCAGATCAAAAGTTAAGACCTTATAAGAGTGTGTTTATATGTGTGTATATGTGGGTGTAGGTATACACATGTGCAGTGCATATGTATTTATCTATGAACACATGTGTACATATATGTATAAATACACATGAAGAATGTTAGTTAAATTGGTTCTTATTTATTATAGTACTTTGATTTTTTTAATGAAATAAAGAGTTAAAATAGCAAATAAGATATTTTAAGATTAAGGGATACTTAATACATCAAAGCTTTGTTTTTTGGCATGGCCAGATGCAGAGCTCTGGTACATCCAGACTATTTCTTCATTCCTGGCCTTTTTCTGAGAGTCACAGATTCTATGTTGAAGAAATAGGTACTGCAAGGAGAATATTTTATGGTTGACATTGTTTAGGACTGCTGGTGAATTAGGATAATAAAAAGTACTCCTTTAGCAGGTTTTTCTACTGTTTTAAAAGTTTCTACATATAATACATACTCTACTGCGTGGACCCACAGTGGCCAAACAAGGGCCTCACCATCCCCACAGAGAATCAAAAGATGACCCTAGAAATCCTACTCCTTATTTCTTTCAGGAAGAAAGACCACTTTTCTCCCAGGCATCTAAATTTCCCAATGTGTCTGATTCCCTTTGAGCGGGAACTTATGTGTCTGTAAACGTTCTTCACACGCTGGCTTAAGCCAGTCAGGGTTTATACTTAACTACACATATCATAGGAGCCAAGAGCAGGCAAGGAATTGTTTCCTAAAGGAAATTCATTGTTGTCTTTTACCAAAGAAGGCTGGATTGATACTGGAAATTTCAAAAATTGACATTAAACTTCTGCATGTTTGGTATAAATATGAAAGCATTGAGATCCCACTCCCTGAATTTTGACTTTACTTCTTTCACAACATATGATCCAGCTATCCCTCTCTTGAGTATTTTTCCAGAGGATTCAGAATCAACACATTAACAGTTACACAGCAAAATCCGTGTTCATAGCAGCTCAATTTATAATAAATTATGGAACCAACCCAGATATCCCTCACTGGATGAATGGATCGGAAAGTTCTGATGTATATCTACAACGAAGCTCTACTCGGCTTTTAGAAACAATGATATTGCAGCTTTTGAAGGTAAATGGATGGCAATAGAAGAAATCAAGGGTTGAATGTCTTCACTCATCTTTGGAGGCTGGAGCTAGACCCAGGTCTGTGTGAAAGGAGGTTAACCCTCATGTATTAGATCAGCAAAGGCATAGTGACACATGACCTAGGGCATTCATAGAGAAATATTGGGAAGGAGATGGGAGGGGAGCAGGTGGCAAAGGGTAAGGGTGAGAGAATAGGATAGGATCTAGGGGGTTAATCTAATTTAAGAATATATACATATATTGTTACTTTGGATGCAGTTTTAATTGTACAATAACTAAATTTCTTAATAAAAAAGATGAAAACATTGATTATTACATGTACCTTAGAGTGAAGAAGTTCTAAAGTTGGTTCCCTAGTCTCAGATAGTTGCACAGCAGAATTGTTAACCTCTTTGACATTCACCTTTTTTCTTACCATAACATATATTAGAGTATCTCATGTTTGAAACACACTTTGTCAACAGAAGCATAGACAAAACAATTCAGCCCTCAGAAAACACGTGTGACTTATTATATCTATCTGTTCTAACTCTATGACCGACAGCATGCATGAAATTTTCAATGAGGTCCATGTTTGCATCTGTATTTGGTTAAATATATAAATTTCTGCTTATTGTTTATTTGTCTTGACAGGTTGAATCAACAACCATAAAACATAATTAAATTCATCTTCGAGGCTTAATGACATAACTGATTGGGCAAACAAGGCCCAGTCTGTCAAGGTATTCCTCTGCTACCATATGAGTTTAGGGTTCTACACGAAAAATAAGGAAAGAAATTGGTCAACATTTTATAATTTGGTTGACTCTAGCAAGCCTGACTTGGCAGATAGTACTATATTAGAAATTAACAAATTATGGCCATGGACCAACTTTAACCAACTATTTATTTTTGTAATAAAGTGTTTTTGAAACACACAACCATACTCATTCATTTAGTAGTGCCTATGGCTGTTTTTCCCCAACAATTGTTCAAAAGTTTAAAATATTTATAATCTTGCCTTTCATGGAGAAGTTTTCCAATATTTTGGCTACACTAATAACAATTCTCAATCATTTACTATTTTCAAGGTACTGAGATAAAAGTTTCAAATGTATAAGTTATTGATGTAAGAAATTTATAAAACATGTCTATAATCATACTCAAAAAAGAGATAAAATATGCATCCCAGTATCATATAATCAGCAAGCCTCGAAGTGGAACTGGAAAGTAAGTTATTTTCAAAAATTTTAAACTAATTTGCTTAACCACTACTTCCTTATATTCTGTAAGTTTTCTTATTTCTACAAGGTGCAAAAGTAAGATAAATAACTCAAACAATGTAGAGGAATGTAAAGAATTTTTGAATTGGGAAACAAGACCAAGGCTCTAGTACTGCTTTTGCTGTTAGTTAGCCATAAGGATGAAGCAATCATTCCAAGTGTCCTGGCATTAGTTTCTCCATCAATAGAATGAGGCAGTACTCTAAGTTGACCACTAAATTCCATTTAATTTCCAAATATCTAAGATATTAAATTACCTAAGACAAAACATCCTGTTTCTAAAGAGCAAAATAAAGTTAAAATAATCTTAAGAAAATTAGTTCAAACAAATCTATATATGATAGAATTTGTAACATTCAAGAAAGAATACTATCAAAAATTGAAGTGGCTTAGATATGGATGTTGATTATTTGACAAATTTACATTACAAAAATTGGTCAGAAAAATGTTTTTGGAACAAATTTAGAGTCCATGTTAACATTTTGTAGTGGACATAATTTGATAAGGATAATTTGCTCTCATCCATACTCCTGTACTCTCAATGGATTCTATACACTACTACAGAGATTTGTCTGTATTGCAAAATATTATAACATGAAAAATTCAGTTCCTTGCCCATGGGGTTAAATTATAGCACTGTATTCTACCTTAAGATAATGGTCTGTGATTCCTGTGGAAATTATTCACAATGGAAAACTCTCATTTAGGTTACCGACTTTCAGGGAATTCTGTGCACACTCCTTGTATTATTTTCATCTGTTCTTTTCTTTTGAGGAGCACTAAGAAGTTCACATTTCCTCTAAATACTTCTCATACTTGTAGATAATTATCAATATTATCTAGAATTCTCATCATAAACAGCAACCAATTAAGACTGAGGGCCACAGACAAATTGAAGTAGTTTAACATATATTTGTCTTGATTTGTGAAATATTTGCGCACAGCTGAGAGAAACACTGGAGATATAGAAACATGAGTTTCTCTGTGGCATAAAGAAATCTATTCAGAACCATTACCTCCTAAATGTAAGACTAAGTGGAATGAAAAAAAAATAAAAAAGAAATCTATCAGTTAATCAGGCTGGTAGACACATCCCATGTCAGTATTGCTGAGATATTACATGACAACTTTAAATACAGTGACAAGGTTAAATTAGGAAACCAGCCCCTTTGCTGTTTCTGTGTCAAACAAGCACCATGGAAACCACACAGTACCTTCATTTGACTATGGTGGAGGTATACATGTGCAAGGAAGTGGCATGTGCTTTCTAAGGTATGC
>PVKS010008780.1:0-27392 GCA_004027875.1 Aplodontia rufa
CAATGTGTATAAACTTTGATAACCAGGGGTAATGCTAACACATAGATAAGCTACTATGGGTTTCATCTATTGCAGTTTCCCCCAGAAGAACTCATGTGTTAAATGGGTATCTAGTGTAGGAATAACATCGGCTTCTGGAATGGTTCCCCCATCTTCCCCATCACCAGACTCCTATGAGTTCTTCATATACCCTCCCCCCCTCCCAATGTTCTTAACAGCTGTTAGTAGTTCTTGTTACACAAACATTTCTCAAATGTCATTACTCATTTGACAAATGTCTAGTCAATTTCCAGAGTCTTAATATATATTTTATAATTTGTCCAGTTTTATCATTGCTCTTTAGGGAAAAGACTTGATTCCTTAGCTCCTATCTAGTAGTAGACTGGAGTTTAGGTTTCAAACTTTTAGTAGAAATACTGTCCACAGAATGAAAAGGCAACACACATATCATGCATCTGATAGGAGTTAATATTCAGAGTATACAAAGAAAATCTACAAACTCAAAAACCAAAAAACTCCCCCCAAATCAGTGGTACACGCCTGTAATGCCAGCTACTCAGTAGGCTGAGGAAAGTTCATCTAAGTCTAGGAGTTTGAGACCAACCTGGACAACACAGTAAGACCACATCTCAAAAACAAAAACAAAACAAAACAAAAAGAAACAAAACACAAAATGAAAAAGCACAACCCAACTACAAAATGGGAAAAGGGGCTTAAATGTACATTTCCCCAAAGAACATACAAAAGGGGCCAATAAACACATAAGAAGATGCTCAATATCATTAATCATTAGAGGAATTCAATTCAAAACCATGATGAGAAGGGACTGGAGCAGTGGCTCAGAGGTTACAGCACTTGCCTGGCATGTGCAAGGATGCAGGTTCGAATCCCAGCACCACCGTGTTGGAGCAAAAAAAGTCACATGAAAAATTAAATAAAATTGATTCTCTCTCACTGTCCCTCTCTCTCCAAAAAAAAAGAAAAGAAAGAAAATAAGAGTTAATCATAGGAATTAGACCATTAACACAACTGTGGGGAGTGTGAAGTTTAAAGAGGGAGATGAGGGGCTAGAGTTGTGGCTCAGAGGTTGGAGAGCTTGCCTGGCATGTGCAAAGACCTGGGTTCAAACCCCAGCACCACATACACAACTAAGTGTCACAGAAACAAAGGCTAGACGAAAAAAATAAAATAAAATTGTTTCTCTCTTTCTCTTTCTTCTCTCCCTCTTAAAAGAAGAAGAGAGAGATGAAAGATCAGAGAAGAAACCATCAACCAATCACTCTGAAAAGCTAAGCATTACAGATGCTATGGTGATGATGCATGGGTAGGGAGTTTGTGCAGAGATCTGCAGAAGGCATTATTCTGTTAACTGCATGTGATAAAGTGATCTAAGAGATAAATTAGAGAACTACACAATTTGCAAAGAATCTGGAAAAAATGTGGAGAGCATAGCACTAGCTGGACTAGAAAACAAAACTATCCTTCTTGTTTCTCTCAAATCAGTAAGTCTCAAAATAAGAACTGCCCTCAGGGTAAATATCTGATCAAAGGTATATAAGTTCCTTCTAAGACCTTACCTAGTTGATTCTCTCATCTAGACAAAAGGGCTTAAAGAAATTATGCCACAGTATCCTGACAGGACTGAAAACAGAGAGAAATCTATCTTGAAATGGTGTTTTAGTCATGTTTTTGCAGCTGTAACCAGAAAACTTAACAACATAAGAGGAAAAGTTGTTTTGGCACTCAAGGTTTCAGAGGTCTCAGGAAACTGTTGGCCAATTCCAGAGCTCTGGGCAGCCCAAGACAAGGCAGAACAGAAGACCATGGTGGAAGGGTGCGGCGGAAGAAAGCAGCTCAGCACAAGGCAATCAGGAGGCAGAGAGAGCACCACACACCAGGGACAAAATATAAACTCCACAGGCACACCCCTAATGACCAACCTCCTCCAGCCATACCCTACTTGGCAAGTTAAACCGCAAGTGGATTAATACATTAATTATGTTAAGACCCTTATAACCCAATTGTTTCACCTTGGAACTTTCTATCACTGTCTCCTCACATATGATCTTTTGGGGGACATCTTATATCTAAGTCATTAACAAATGAGATACAGATAACGTTGTTTGGGGGACATGGAATGAACCAAGTCAGACTCGTAGAAATTTCAAAACATTTTCATGGAATGTGTACCAGTTGCATTAAGAAGTACAGTTTAAAATGAAAAGATGTCTCTGGGCTCCCAACTTTCTATAAATAAGTACAATGAGAAAACTACTTGGCTTCATAAGACCTTTTTTATGTAAAAGGAGACTTCTCAGAAGGCAGAGCCAAGACCACTGAGAACGATGGATTAGGAAACCACTCCCGGGGAGCAGAGGCAGACCCCAATTAAGGAAAATTCCCTAATCCTAACATGTGCCCACCTGGATTTCAAAATTTACATGCACCAACAACTGCTCCATGCCTCCCCTTCCTCTCCTTTTTGAGTGGGGAATGTCTTACCATCATTATTCTGGGCCTGTGACACTAAGAGAAAAGAAATAAAGATAGGAAGAAAGAAGACAAAAGGGAAGGAAAAAGAGACTAGCTATAAATCTAAAATCCCAATGAACAAACTTACTCCCCATATCTGTTTTTCTTCCCAACTGGTCACTCCCAAATTTCAGAGAAATCTAACAAATCTTTGTTACTATAAATTTAATCATTATGGAAACTGCTTTTTTTTTTTAAGAGAGTGGGACAGTGAGGGAGACAGAAAGAGAGAAACAACTTTTATTTGGTTTTTCACATGGCTTTAGTTGCTCCAACACTTAGTTGTGTACGTCGTGCTGGGGTTTGAACCTGGGTCCTCGTGCTTGCCAGGCAAGCACCGAAACCGCTGAGCCACCGCTACAGCCCCTGCTTTATTTTTTTTTAAAGAGAGAAACAATTTTTTACTTAATTTTTCAAGTGGCTTTCGTTGCTCCAAGACTTCGTTGTATATGTGGTGCTGGAGTTTGAACTCACGTTATTCGCGCATCGTAACCACTGAGCCACTGCTCCAGCCTGAAACTGCCTTATTTTGATTAAAGCTTTCAAGCACTATTTGTCTACACAGTGTATTTTCAGATTAGATGAAAACAAAGGAAACGCATTTTAAGAAATCTGTAATAATAGGCACATTTCAAATGTTATCTAGATAGTGGAAAAAACGTCAGCTGCAACCTGAAGATCCTGGAGAAGACCAGACCACCACAAATGTCTTGTGATCCATGAAAAATAACTGAGTTTACCAGGTTGGTGTCATTCCCATATACCTTCTCATGCCCACCACTTACTAAGTTTCCTTTAAAATAAAAGCCCAGGGGCTGGAGCGGTGGCTCAGCGGTTTCGGTGCTTGCCTGGCAAGCACGAGGACCCGGGTTCAAACCCCAGCACCATGTACACAACTAAGTGTTGGAGCAACTAAGGCCATGTGAAAAACTACATAAAGTTGTTTCTCTCTTTCTCTGTCTCTCTCACTGTCCCTCTCTCTTTAAAAAAAAAATAAAATAAAATAAAATAAAACAAAAGCCCAGAGTGCTTAAATTTAAGGTCATTGACAAAACCCATCAATCAACTGTGACTTCTCAAAAGAAAAAGAAAAGCCCCAAACCCCCAAAACATGTCTCACTATGGATATAGCCTGCATTCTGCTCTAAAAATGTGTATCTGCACCTTTCATGTTCTGGTAAGAATTCTTATTCTTTGCTAAAACTTGATGCGGTGTCCTTAAATTCCTTCCTGAGACTTGTCAAGAGTCTAAAAAGGTCTGAATGTATGTCTCCTCTGCCTTATGTCTCAGACCCTCCTTATGGTGACTTATCTGGCAAGTCTGCTCAGAAGGTAAACTGAGGACGGTAGACTCCTGGTGAGTGACCTGACATGCCTTTCTTACACTTTCATAAGAAACTACAACTTCTTTTTCTGGCACTCTTTCTTTTCTGAGCCATAAAACATAATCTTAACCTGCCCATCTGGCAGTGGCTCCCCTCCTTGGAGGGTGATGGGTGACCAGTTCCTTATATGGAGCAGATCCAAGGACCACATGGGATGATGGGGGCCATCCTAGGGGTTGACTGAGAATCACAGTTCTTAGTCAAGCAAGAGTTCACTGGCATGTGTTCTCTCTCTCTCTCTCCCCCTCCCTCCATCTCTCTCCTCCTAAAATGCGTGAAGATTCCTTCTTTTCCAGCTTAGTGAAACAATGAGCACCTGATTACAAAGACACCAAAAAGCACTCGTTCCCTCCAACTGAACCAGGTGGAGGAGTTAGGGGGGAACACACCAGGACAAGCAAGCACCTGATAGGAAAAGTCCCAAAATCAACACAACTTGTGCCTGGGTTTGGGAAGACACATGTGATAGTGGATCACTCGGTGTCTTCAGCAACCTCATATTTCATCAAGCAGGCAGAACACACCCTAGACACAGCAGACTGGCCCTAGGATGACACTTTTAGAAGTGACCTCCAAAACCAGCATTCACTATGATCTAAAACACACAAGTCCATAGACAGGGGAATGGCAAGTAATCCTCTCTTCTAACCCTGATCCTCATACTCACCTTTCTTCCTTCTCTATGTATTTTCAAAATACAGGTAAGATTTTCTATTCAGGGAATCTGTTACCCTTCTTCTGCAGTAGTTTCACCATTGCTGCTTTCTCTTTTCACTCCTTACTTACTGCCCCCTAAAAAAAAGATATTCCAAGGTTTGGGAGACCATGATCAGCAGGGACCCCACTTTAAGCACCCCCTTGGCTCTTTTCCACCACCTTTTAAATTTAATTTTGCAGTACCGCCGGGGAATGAACCCAAGGCACTTTACTAATGAGCTATAACCCTAGCCCTTTTTATTTTCTGAGACAGGGTCTCATTAAAAGTTGTCCATGCTGGGGCTGGAGTGGTGGCTCAGTGGCTGGAGCACTTGATTGGCATGCCCAAAGGCCTGGGTTCAAACCCAAGGACCACATAAACAACTAAGCGTCAGAAAAACAAAACCCTGATGAAAGCATAAATAAAGCTGATTTTCTCTCTTCTCTTTCCATCTCTCTCTTTAAAAAAAAAGAAAAAAAAGCTGTCATGCTGGACTTGAACTTGCAATTTTTCTGCCTCAGCCTCCCATCTGGTCAGTAGATATCTGAGGGCCATTTGTCTTTTGTTTATAAAATGTACACTTCTGAGGAATTAGTCAGATTTTATTTTAGAAATCCCACCCATATGAGGATTTAAACAGGGCCATTTGGGATGAAAAAGGGTGAGCAGATCAACCCTATGTGGGTCTTTTCTATTCTGAAAGAGACCATAAGGTTCTACCTAATGATAAATGAAGCAAGTTTTCACTTTTTTCTCTTTTATACCCAGATCAGAGGAACACATCTGCTATTGACATCTCCAAATCCATAACACCCTCACCACAATATTTGGGAAAAGCCTTCATGGTATTTGTCTTATTGCTATGTTAACCAACATAATTATGTTTACCTACTGAGACCAAAAGTGAGAATCACAAATTATAATCTAGACTTCCTAATGAACCCAGTTTTTCTTCGGGACCCTGAAAATATGATTTGGTGGATCCTAGAGCCCCAAGGATGTTTGGCTGCAAAAATGTTCATCAAGTCCAGGAATGCCTATCCTCTAATGCAATATTCTCTGTGGAGTGTAGGTTAGCTCTTCACGAGCTTGGCCCACAAGAGCAGCACCCTTGCTTCCAGTGATGGAGAATACCTCTGAAAGGTGGAGGCAATTGTTTCTCTTTTTTCTCTTTCACATAAGAAGCTGAAGTTCCAATTCATGTACAACCTGAGACTTTTCACTTAAATAAACTGGGTAACACTTCACCCATTCTGGCAGATTCTCCATTGGGTTGCATTTTAAATACTGCGGTGCCTTTGAGGTTGATGAGATAAAGGGTAAAAAAAAAAAAAAAAAAGGCTGATTTTCTTTTATAATACCACACGGCCTAAATATAAGATGAAAAGTAAGAAAATCCGACTTTTTCGGGGGGAGGGGTACTATGGATTGAACCTAGGGACTGTGTGCTACTGAGCTACATTCCCAGCTCTTTTTATGTTTTATTTTGAGACAGGGTCTAAGTTGCTTAGGGCCTAAATTTCTGAGGCTTGCCTTGAACTTGAAATTCTCCTGCCTTAGCCTCCCACATTGCTGCTGGGATTACAGGTGTACGCCACTGTACCTAGCCTAACCTATATATATATATATGTACATATGTATGTATAAATATATATGTATTTTCTTTTAAAGAGAGAATCAACTTCATTTAGTTTTTCATGTGGCTTTCACTGCTACAACACTTCATTGTGTACATGATGTTGGAATTCAAACATGTGTCCTTGAGAGCATGCCAGGCAAGCAACACAACCGCTGAGCAATCGTTCCAGCCCCCTAACCAATATTTTTGTTAGGCTGACATGCCTAAAACTCTTGTAAACAGCTTCAAGATAATTCTTCTTCCCTTCTGTTTTTAAAGAAAAAGAATCGATTTTATTTTTTCATCTGGTTTTTGTTTTTATTCCACTTAATTAAGATAATTAAGCTAAATCTTAAACTACAGTTCCAGGATTAATATAAAGACTTTTAGTTCTATCCACATAACCTTTCTCTTTTCCTCTACGGTAAAAAAAAAAAAAAAAAAAAAAAAAAAAAACACCAAACCAGGTTACTTAAGGATTTTTATCTCAACCAGTCCTAGCTGAAAAACAGATATGCCAGAATAAACTCTAAACTCACTTCAGACTGAAAAACAGGGAAGGGGAGACTCTTGCCCTTTGGAGGGTCCTAAAGAGGAAGATAAACAGCAGTGATGGGAGACCCAGATCTACCTCATGGATGAAAGTGGACACCTGAACCATCTTCAGTGTCAGCCATGATTGGCAGATGTTGCCTTGGCCATCCCCAACTGTGTGGATTTCCCACATGTGTGTCTCTGTTCTATAATCTTTCACCCCTATTGCTCAATGTGTCACACAACAGACATCTGTGGCAGGTTCTGTTTT
Source organism: Aplodontia rufa (assembly GCA_004027875.1). Taxonomy (NCBI): domain Eukaryota; kingdom Metazoa; phylum Chordata; class Mammalia; order Rodentia; family Aplodontiidae; genus Aplodontia; species Aplodontia rufa. Next base: position 7,038 of record PVKS010008780.1, read on the forward strand.
GGTTTTGGAAACTACTTTGGATTACAAACTGATAAAACCACAACGATGGTCTGGCTTCTAAAAATCTGCGGGCTGTTTTGGTTTGCTGTGGTAATCATAATAGTCTAACTTTTTTTTTAAAAACTGGGAAATGATGAATATAATCTTTGTTTTCTATTTTTATGTATGCATGTGTGTACATGTTACATCTACATGTGCACTTGTGTTTATATGCTACCAAACTGGCTTAAGGATAAAAGAGTACTCATAAATAAAGAAAATACATACCTAATTGCTTTTAGGTCCCATGACCTAGGTAAATCTTATAAAATATGTTAATTTTGTGTAATCTATGAATAGTTATTAAAACAAAAATAGTTTGAAAAAATAAGATAGTTGTTAACAAGTTAAGGTATAAATGGATAAGAATTTATAAAAGCGTATGTTAGAGAATTTATAAAAGTATATGTTAGAGAATTTATAAAAGTATATGTATCTAAGTTGTCTATAAGTAAGCTCTTGGCTTCTTAAAAGTCTATAAGAAAACAATACGGGGCTGGAGCGGTGGCTCAGGGGTTTCGGCGCTTGCCTGGCAAGCACGAGGACCCGGGTTCAAACCCCAGCACCAAATACACAACTAAGTGTTGGAGCAACTAAGGTCATGTGAAAAACTAAATAAAGTTGTTTCTCTCTGTCTCTCTCACTGTCCCTCTCTCTTTAAAAAAAAAAAAAAAAGAAAAGAAAACAATACATTTGGGTCTATTAAGTGTGTTTTCATATATATTAAAAATAGCTTAAGGGCATCCATGATATGGCATTAGCCCTGGATAACTAACTATATATACAGTGGTTCTTGAATGTTTGATAATGTTTCCCCCTCAACTGTATCTCTATATCCATCTAATAAATAAAAAAAGAAAAAAACAGCTTAAGACTGCTTTTTTCCTTGGGTATTCATTAAAATATATTATTATAAAGAGTTAAAATTCTGACTAACATATGCAAATAAAGTTTCTGTATTCTATAAGAAAACTATATATACAGAAAAATACATGGAATACAACAAATATATGGAATATAGTATATATATAGAATACAATATAATTATAAAATAGAACATAATAGTGTGTATATATACGTTATATTGTATTTGATAAAATATAAGAAAACTATTAAAAGCATGTATCATTTTATTAAGAAAAAAGTAGGGCTGGAGCAGTGGCTCGGTGGTTATGGCATTTGCCTGGCAGGCGCAAGTATGGGATTTCAAACCCCAGCATCACATACACAACAGAGTCTCAGAGCAATGAGGGCCACATGAAAAACTAAATAAAATTGATTCTCTTTTTCTCTCTCACTGTCCCTCTCTCTTAAAAAAAAAAAAGGAATACTGTCTAAATTTAAGAACTGTATAACCACTGTATTAAAATGTAAATTTAGGGGGCTCAGCAGTCAAAGAGCTTGCCTGGCATGTGTGAGGATGCGGGTTTGAAATCCAACACCAAGTATAATACGGAGTGTTGAAGCAACAAAAGCCACATGAAAAACTAAATAAAACTGATTCTCTCTCAATGTTCCTCTCTCTTTAAAAAAAAAAAATGTGGGGCTGGAGTGGTGGCTCAGCGGTTTCTGCGCTTGCCTGGCAAGCACGAGGACCCAGGTTCAAACCCCAGCACCACGTACACAACTAAGTGTTGGAGCAACTAAGGCCATGTGAAAGACTAAATAAAGTTGTTTCTGTCTTTCTTTGTCTCTCTCACTGTCCCTCTTTCTTAAAAAATAAAAAAAAATAAAAAAAAAATAAAAAATGTAAATTTAGATTGGCATGGTGGCAAACGAACGTAATCCTAGTGACTTTGAAGGCTGAGGCAAAAGGATTGAAGTCTGAGACTAACCTCAGCAATTTGGAGAAGCCCTAAGGACTTAGCAAGATTCTGTCTCAAAATAAAACATTAAAAAAATGCTGGAAGGGGACTGGATCGGTGGCACAGTGGTTAAGGCACTTGCCTGGCATGTGTGAGAACATGGGTTCATACCCCAGCACCACGTACACAATGAAGTGTCAGAGCAACGAAGGGCACACGAATGGCTACCCTGGATTCAACCGAAAGGAACAAAAATAAATAAATTAATAAATTTAAATAATGTTAAGGCAAAGGGAAAAAAAAAACCAATATGTAAAAAGGAATTATAGGGATGGGGATGTATTCTGGCAAGGAAAGTTAAAAAGAGAATAGAACATTTTTGGATTAGAAAGGATTCTGTATGATAAAATGAGATTATTACCCTAAAATAAAATAACTAGTGTGTTTCAAGATGGGAAAAAGAAGGGGGAGAGAAATAAGGATGTAAACAGTTGGATATAGAACATTTGTGAAGGACAGATACTGGAAAATGTTGTGATTAACTTAATTATAATTTTTTTAAAAATTTTGAAGGATTTTCTAAGGTCAAAATCTAATACACTAAAAAAAAAAAAAAATCTAATACACTGATGTAAAACCAGACTGTAATTCTCTATATTTAAGACAAGAAAGTTTCCTGCTCTTAACATTTACAAAACAAACAAACAAACAAACTTGCATAAATAACAAAGACTTTGTATTTTATCAAGATAATCTCTTGTGGGGCTGGAGCAGTGGCTCAGAGGTTATGGCGCTTGCCTAGCATGCCCAACCCCAGCACCACGTATACAACTAAGTGTCAGAGCAACAAAAGCCATGTGCCAAACTCAATAAAAATAAATTGATTCTCTCTCTCTCTCTCTTTCCTTCTCTCTTAAAAAAAAAAAAAAAAGATAATCTCTTGTGTTTGTTTTCTTTAACCTTTGCTGACTGAAAGCCCAGATTCCCCACTTGGCATTTTTATAACTTCACTACTGCATATTACATTATGCATAAAACCCTTACACCCAAGTAAGTGACTGCAGGGAAACATACCCCCAAGTTAGTCTTGAAACAAAACCTCCTACTTGAGGGGCTGGAGAGGTGACTCAACAGCAGAGTGCTTGACTGGTGTAAAGACCTGGGCCCTAACCCCAGAACCATGCACACAACTAAGTGCAGGGGAAAAAAAAAACAACAGGTGAAAAAATAAACTGATTCTCTCTTTCTCTCAAAAACATCATCAAAAACCTCCTCCATGAATAAGGCACTGTTCATTTCTTTCTGGCCCTATGTAATAAAAACTCTTCTGTAATCCTTGCTGGCAGCAAGATCCCATGTTGGGGGCCAGCCTCAGCAACTTAAGAGAGACCTTCTCAAAATCAAAAATAAAAAGACTGGGGGAAGTAGCTCAATGGTTAAGCACCCCTGAGTTCAATCTGCAGTGTTAAAAAAAAAAAAAAAAAGATATGCTTTAGATTCTACATAGCCCCAATAAAGCTATTCTGTTTTGCTAAAACCTAATTTTTAAATTCTTTTCTGCAATGTGTCAAGAGCCTGGAAGGGTCTGAGTAGAGATCTCTGCCTCTGGAGAGATCTACCTGAGACTACCTGAAACTTCCTTATAGTGATGCCACCACTATATACTGAGTATGTAGGATAGATACTGTTTTAATTCATAAAACTCTGGATTAAGAACTACACCCAGGAGCTGGAGTGGTGGCTCAGCAGTCTGAGTGCTTGCTTGGCATATGCGAAGACCCAGGTTCAAACCCCAGCACCACATGTAAAGCTAAGTGTCCAAAACACAAAAACCAGATGAAAAAATAGATTTTCTTAAAAAACAAAAAATCCAAAAAAAAAAACACAACTACACCCAAAAAGCCTTATCTCCCTCTGAATTATTTATTTATTTATTTAGAAGAGAGAGAATATCAATTTTATTATCTTTTCATCTGGCCTTTGTTTCTCTGACACTTAGTTTTGTATGTGGTGCTGGGGTTTGAACCCAGGTCCTTCCTTGCACATGCCAGGCAAGCATTCCAACCACAGCCCCTGCCTCTGAATTTGATAAAGATAACAAAGTAAAGGTCTTGAAACTGATTTGTTTTGGGGTAAAACCTTGGGAGAAGATATTTTACATGCAGTTAAGAATCTTAACCTTTGGAGCCAGAAATCAATTGTGGTAGAACCTTATACTAATGACCCCTACTGGGCAATTATATCTCAATAAAGTTGGGGAAAAATGAAGCTATGCCTCACCAGGCATCCTGTAGTTTTAGCTTATAGGCTTGATAGTGTAACTCCAATATTCACTGTAAGAGGAAACTGGTAATAGGGAGAGACCATAACAGAAAGTCACACTGTACTTTCAGTCTATGCTGGAACTAAAATAAACCCACGTAATATTGTGAAATAAATATTTGGTATTTTCCCCCCATTTCCTGGTATACAACACCTAAAATTCTTGTAATCTCCTAAATGAAAAGGTTTTGTATTTTTTTTTGTTGTTATTGTTGTTTGTTTTTTGGCACCAGGGGTTGAACCCAGGGGCACTTAACTACTGAGCCACATCCCCAGCCCTTTTTATATTTATTTTGACAGAGAGTTGCTAAATTGCTTAGAGTCTCGCTAAGTTGCTGAGGCTGTCTTTGAACTCACAATCCTCCTGTCTCAACCTCCCAAGTCACTGGGATTTACACGCGTGTGCCACCAAAGTTTCTTTTTCAGTGCTAATGTGTGTGGACTTCAGGGCTGCCAGTCCCTAGGTAGCTTCAGAATGGGAAATGGACACTGGAAAAAACAAGAATGGATTGAAGAATTAGGACTTTCAATCCCACATCCCAAGTTGAAGAGGGGAGAGGAGATAAAGGTTAAATTGAGGCAGGTACACAGTGGCACCTGTAATAGCAGAGGCAAGACAACCAAGAGTTTGAGGCCAGCATTTGCACTATAGTTGGAAGGAAAGGTGGGTGGGCTAAGATGATCACCAATGCCCAATGATTTAATCAATCAATGCACTTTTAACACAGCCTTCATAAAACTCTAGGACAGGATTTGGACAGTTTCTGAATAGCTTAAAATACAGGATCCTGGAGGGTGGCATGACCAGAATGACATGGAAGTTCTGCACCCTTTCTCCAATACCTCACTCTATACATCATTTCATCTGTATCCTGTGTAATATCCCTTATAATAAACTAGTAAATAATATTTCCCTAAATTCTGTGAGCTGCTCAAATAAATTAAATCTGAGGAGGGTTTCTAAGAACTCTCATTTATAGCCAGTTGTTAATGAGCACCAGCAAAACAACCTGGGGCTTGCAACTGGCATCTAAAGAGTAGGTGAGAGGAGAAACAGTTTTGGGATTGAGCCCTTATCTGAGTCCAGATAGATAAGATTATAACTGAATTCAATTAATCAATGGAATCCAGTATATACACTGCAGAACTGATTACTTGGTGGTGTGCAGAAATCCCTGCATCTTCAAGCTCACAGAAGTCTTCTGTTGATTGTTTTGAGAGTAAAGGAAAAGAGGTCTATTTTTCTACACAACTCCATCATAGGTTGGAAATACTGCTTCTGCATATAAAATCAAAATTGTTCTAGCAAACTTTTCTTTCGTTTTTGTTTTTTTTTTAAAGGGAGGGGCACTGGCTCAGTGGTTACATGCTTGCCAGGCATGTGCAAGGACGCAGGTTTGAACTTCAGCTCCACGTACACAACAATGAAGTGTTGGAGCAATGAAAGCCACGTGGAAAAAAAACTCTACATAAAATTATTCTCTCTTTCTCTCAAGAGGGACAGTGAGAGAGGGAGAGAGAACCAATTTTATTGCTTTTCATGTGGTTTTCGTTGACAACGATGACTGATCTAACCAAAAGAATGTGGTAGAAATAATGCTGTGATTTATTTTTTTTTAAAGAGGGACAGTGAGAAAGAGAAAGAGAATCAATTTTATTCAGTTTTTCAAGTGGCCTCTGTTGCTCCAACACTTTGTTGTGTACATGGTGCTGGGGTTTGATCGCATCCCCATGTATGCCAGGCAGGCGCCATAAACACTGAGCCACCCACCACTCCAGCCCCCAATGCTCTGTGATTTCTAAAGTTAGGCCTCAAGAAACGATAAAAATTTGTTTGCCCTCTTGAATCATTCCTGGTGCCATGTTAAAGACTAACTTAGGCTAAACTGAATGATGAGAGATCTTGTGGAGCAAGAGAACCAGCTGACAGCAACATGAAGATCTTGTATTGTAATAAAGGCCCTTTTAGATATTCAAGAACCAGTCAAGTAATCAGATGACTGTAGCCTCATGAATGACCTTTTAGAGAGATGAGCAGAACTTCCAAGCTGAATCACTGTTTTAAGCGACTAAATTATAGGGTTTAAGGTTAAAGAACTTCTGGATACAAGTGCTGCAAAAATAGGATCTTGGGTGTGGTAGCCCATGCCTATAATCCCAGAGACTTGGAGGCTGAGACAGGAGAATCACAAGTTACAGGACATTCTCAGCAATTTAGTGAGGCCTTAAGCAACTTAGAACCTGTCTCAAAATAAAAAAATAGAAAGGGGGGGCTGGAGCGGTGGCTCAGCGGTTTCGGCGCTTGCCTGGCAAGCAAGAGGATCTGGGTTCAAACCCCAGCACCACGTACACAACTGAGTGTTGGAGTAACAAAAGCCATGTGAAAAACTAAATAAAGTTGTTTCCCTCTTTCTCTGTCTCTCTCACTGTCCCTCTCTCTTTTAAAAAAAAAAAAAAATAGAAAGAGTTAGAGATGTGGCTCAGTGGTTGAACACACCTGGCTTCTATCTCTGGTACCAAAACAAAACAAAACAAACAAATAAAAAAAAAAACAGGGTCTACACATTGAAAAACTTTGACTTACAATCTCACTTTCTTAAACAAAAATTGTGACATAGGTCAAATCTTGGACAAAGAAAAATTGAGGGGAGAAATAAAGTAAGAGTTTTTATTAAAAATCCAGAATTGAGGGGCTGGAGTAGAGACTCAGCAGTTACAGCACTCGCCTGGCATGCACGAGTACAAGAGTTCAAACCCCAGCACCTTGTAGACAACAAGTGTCCGAGCAACAAAGCCACGTGAAAAACTAAATAACATTGACACTCTCACTCTCTCTCCCTCTCTCTCTCTCTCTCTCTCTGTCTCACAGAGGGACAGTGAGAGAGAGAGAGGGAATCAATGTTGTTTAGTTTTTCACGTGGCTTTCATTGCTCCAAGACTTCGTTGTGTATGTGGTGCTGGGGTTCAAACTTGCCTACTTGCACATGTCGGGCAAGCACCGTAACCACTGAGCCACTACTTCAGCCCCTGTCCTTCTATCTTAAAAATAAATAAATAAAAATTCCAGAATTGAAGCCGCAGAATTTTTAAAAAATATTTTATATTTTTTCGGGGCTGGCACGGTGGCTCAGCGGTTACGGTTACGGCACTTATCCAACATGAGTGAGTCCAAACCCCAGCACCACGTACACAACAAAGACTCAGAGCAACAAAAGCAGCATGAAAAGCTAAATAAAAAATTGATTCTCTCTTTCTCTTACTGTTCATCTCTCTTTAAAAATTTTTTTTTCTTCTAAGTAATTTTTACTGATTATGCCATTCTGTCACTCAACCAACACCAGATGTTTTTCTAATTGGCTGATTTTCGGGCCAGAATCTAAAAGGGAAAACAGTTTTGTATGGCTAAATAAATCTCAAGGAAAATAAGATTATAATTTCTCCATCCAACATCTTGTCTCTAATAGAAATAGCACTGCTTTTTAGAAGCAGAGTATTGCCACTGCATTTCCACATCATAAATTAAATATCTCTTAAGAAAATCTCTAGATAAAAACACCAAGGGAAAAATACACTTAGAAAACAGATAATACTGCTTAATAGGTCAAATTTTCTTGTTTGGGACCTTCCAACATCTGATATCCCAAGTTTTCTATAATGCTGACTTCTGCTTTTGTTTATCTAATCAAAAACTATGTCCATTCCTAATTCTTTGCTCTCAGTACAGAATAAATAATACACTTTTATTCTGATTTCTCTTGAGCATTTCTTCTCTATAGTTGCCATTAACCATCCTTGACAACATTCTCTGAAATCCATGAACTTTCATGAACTCCTAGATATAATAGATTATAATCAGATCTCAGGTTGAACTGTTGATACTCAATTCTGAAAATGTTCCATGCCCTACAAAACTTCTTTTGAAGTCATGAAGTAAAAGGAAAGAAGTGAAAATTCATAGTGGCAATGTAATTTCACATCCACCTCTTCTCTACTCCCAGTTCTAGCTCATCTACACACACATGAAAGAACTAAGAAGTAGATAGTGTAAGACAAGACTGGGATTTGACTCAGGATTAGCAAACATGTAACCCAATCCCAGATTCCAAAATGCCATAGGATTGGTAAGTCAAGGGAAAGTAATTTCATGTCTTCACGTACAAATTCCAGTATATGTGCCAGAAACTGAAAACTAGCAGAATCCATGGGATTTTCCAAGACATATGTCATGAAGTCATTTTTCATTTCACTCACTTACACATTACAAGTCATCTTAATGCTATGGAACTATTTCCAAAGCAACATTATTTTAATACACCAATACTATTAGTCGTAGAGAAAGTATTTCACTGCTTTAGATAATATAAGAAACTAGGATATACAACCCAAGATTTCTTTTTTCTTTTTAAAGAAAGAGGGAGAATGAAAAAGAGATTATCAATTTTATTATTAGTCTTTCATGTGGCTTTCGTTGCTCTGACACTTCATTGTATATGTGGTGCTGGGGTTCGAATCCGCATCCTCACGCATGCCAGGCAAGCACTTGAACCACTGAGCCACTGCTTCAGCCCCAAGATTTCTTAACTAAATGCCAGAAATTATACTTTAGATTCATAAAGGAACAAAAAGAAACAGTTAAATTAAAAACAAATATTCCTTAAAGAAGGTAAGAAATAACTTTGAAAGAAAAAAGGGAAAGTAATATTTAATTAATAGAGCAAAGAAACAGAGTAGATCTCTTAGGTCATATAAAGACAGTGGTACTATTAGGATCAAAACAGATAAAGAGGGGCTGGAGAGGTGGCTCAGCAGTTACAGCGCTTGTCTGGCAAGCATGAGTACCTGAGTTCAAACCCCAATACCATGTACACAACAAGGTCTTAAGCAGTGAAAGCCCCATGAAAAACTAAATAAAAATTGTTTCTCTCTCTTTCACTGTCACTCACTCTTTAAGAAAAAAAAAAGATAATGCATGATGTTAACTACGTGTTTGGTATTAATCAGCATTCCAATAGATACATATTTGGAGGCAGGAACAGTGGCTCAGAGGTAAGAGTGCTTGCCTGGCGTGTGCAAGGACCTGGATTCAAACCCTAGTACCACATATAGAACTGAGTGTTGGAGAAGCAAAAATCAGATGGAAAACTAAATAAATTTAATTCTCTCTTACAAAGAAATAGATATATATTTGGAAGTAAGTCTCTAGAACGTGCCATAGATAACCTAACTGAATTTTTACATAAAAAGACAAGAAGATATGGAAAATACAGTATTTCTACATACATCCTACTTCCAAATGTTTTACCACTGCGGGAGGGTATTATTACATATTTTCAAGAGTCTTTTTTATCTGTTGAAATATTTTAAAAAACAACACCTTGTCCTTTTGAAAATGCAATATCTCATTTCTTAGAGAGTATCAGCCCTCCTCCCCACCACTTCTCCACTCCAACTTTTTTTTCCTTTTATTATTGTTTGCTTATTTGGCCTCTTTTAGGAAGCTTTTCTCAACTATCTGGTGATCCTTGGCTGTCCACTATATTCATGATGTTAAGAAGCTAAAGGGGGGCTGGAGAGGCAGCTCAGTGGTTCCAGGGCTTGCCTGGCCTGCGCAAGGACACGGGTTCGAACCCCAGCACCATGTACACAACAAAGTGTCAGAGCAATGAGGGCCACATGAAAAGCTATATAAAATTTGATTCTTTTTCTCTCTTTCTCAGTCCCTCTCTCTTTTTAAAAAAAAAAAGCTAAATGAACGCTCTTTATAATTTCAATGATCCACAGTCTACATGCAGATTTCATTTTGTTTCCTTGGCCCCATACTCTAATTTCTTCACATATCTGATATTCCTGGATCTAGAATCCTAATCTTCCATGTCCTCAGAGGAAAAATGGAGATAAGGAGGGGCAGGAATTTGCCCAAGATGTAACCACTTAATATAAAACTTCTAATTATTATCTGCCTTTAATCTCCAACCTCATCTACCTCATTGCTCAAACTAGTCAGTCTCGAACTCCTGGATTCAAGTGATCCTTCTACCCTCACTCAGTCTGCCAAATAGCTGGGACTTATATGTACAAGTTATCTTGTCCAGCTTATTGTTGTATTTAAGCTTACATACATCATTAATAAATTTATGTTGTATTTATATTTATAAATTACTTATAATATATAAATCATAATGTTTTACATGTTATATAATAAGCTTATCCTTATCTTATATAAGACCTTTTGCTATCAAGCCCTAGTCCTTTTGGAGGTTTTGTTAGGTACACTTGTTTTTCACTGACAAAATTCTCTGTAAACAACTGAGGGTGTAGCTTCCTCCCATTGGCTAAATCACTTCATACCCTTCTATTCTTAAAAAAAAAAAAAAAAGTTTAAGGTATGAAACCCAGGGCCTTGAGCTAGGCAAGTGCTCTACTACTAGGTAACATCCCTATCCATTTTTTTACTTTCAAAAGAACAACTGAGGGCTAGAGCAGTGGCTCATTGGATGGGGCGCTTGCCTAGCATGTGCAAGTACACAGGTTCAAACCCCAGCACCCACATACACAACTGTCAGAGCAATGAAAGCCATGTGAAAAACTCAATAAAAATTGATTCTGTCTCTCTCTCTGTCCTTCTCTCTCTTAAAACAAAACAAAAAAAACAGTTGAGGGTTAGAGAAGTGGTTCACTGGTAGAGCACTTGCCTGGTATGTGGAGAACCCAGGTTCAATCCCCTGCACCATATACACAACTAAGTGGAGGAAAAACAAAAACCAGATGAAAAAATAAATAAATAAAATTAACTCTCTCCCACTACACCCAGCACTCTCTTTTCTTGCTCGCTCTCTCTCTCATTCTCTCATACACACACACACACACACAAAAGAAAAAGAAAAAAAGAAAAAAGACTGGAGTGATGGCTCAGCAGTTACAGTGCTTGCCTTGTAAACGTGAAGACCTGGGTTCAAACCCAGCACAACTAAGAGTCAGAGCAACAAAAACCAGATGAGAAACTAAATAAAACTGATTCTCTCTTTCTCTTTCTCACTGTCCCTCTTTTAAAAAAAAAAAATGTTAAAATTGGCCATGTCAAGGTTAGGGTTAGGGCTAGGGCTAGGTTAGGGTTAGGGTTTGGACTAGGTTTAGGGTTAGGCTATGTTTAGGGCAAGGGTTTAAAAAAAAAAAACTGGGCATGTCAGGGCACACCTGTAATCCCTGTGACTCAAGAGGCTGAGGCAGGAGGATTGCAAGATCATAGCCAGCCTCAGCAATTTAGCAAGGCCCTAAGCAACTAAGCAAGACCCTGTCTAAAAATAAAAATAAAAAGGACTGGGGATGTGGCTCAGTGGTAGGGCACTCCCGGATTCAATTTCTGGTACCAAAAAAAAAAAAAGTATAGTTGAGCTTTCTCACCTACTATCATTTCTTCTGTTCATTTTTGTCTCCATGATTTCATGCTTCTGTTATTCCTTTATTATAATTTGATCATTTGAAGAAGCAAAGGAGATGTATTGGGTCAAAACTCCAAATTTATCCAAAAGTCGCATGCAACAATGGTAAATGTCTTGGCTAAAATCATAACCAAGAATATTTATTAATCTTGTGGGAGATCACAAGATTATCATAAATAATTTACTGGATAATGGAATCAGAATCCAAAGCAATTTCAACAGAATGGTTTCAAAAGGAAAATGAAGTGTAATCCCAGAGACCTGGGAGGCTGAGGAAGGAGGATCACAAGTTCAAAGCCAGCCTCAGCAACTTAGCAAGGCCCTAAGCAATTTAGTGAGACCCTACTCAAAATAAAAAAAAAAAAAAAGCTGGGAATGTGACTTAGTGGTTAAGCACTTCTGAGTTCAATCCCTAGTACAAGAAAAATAAATAAATAAAATAAAAAAGAAATTCTCCGGGTGTTACAGTGCACATGAAGTGCCATCTCAAGCTAGCCACAGAGGCCAAAAGGCCCTGGGAAAGCAAAGTAAAGAGGTGGTAGTTTCTACAATGAGCCAGTGTAACAATTATAAATGTGGGTGACAAAAGAGGCACAGGTGTCTACTTCTCTGTTCACATCCTTAGTACAAAACTGCACACAACTGCAACTCAACTGCCACCAATAAGAGTTCGTATTGAGCAACTCCTCTCTAGTCTTGAGCAACACAAATTCTTCTATCTGGGAAAGTTTTATTCTTCAGAATGGGAACAGGTAAATCAGCTCTATCTCTGAGAAAAAAGATAAAGCAGGTGGATGGGTCTCAAATCCAATTTTTTATGAATAAAGTGTTGAGAAGTATAGATGTCATTTTCTAAAGGAAATAATTTGAGGGTCTGGCAGCATAAACCCATCAGTGAGTTTACAATCTCCATTATCCTGTTATGGCTCAGGAAAGCAGCAATGGGTTATAGGCACCACAGTCTATGACCCTTCTCTTTCTATTTCAGTACCAACCAGGCAGATGAGTGGGAATTCAGGCAGTCCAACAATTTATTTCATATCACCTTTTTTTTTTTTAAGAGAGAGAGGGACAGTGAGAGAGAAAGAGAATCAATTTTATTTAGTTTTTCATGTGGCTTTCTTGTTCCAACACTTCACTGTATATGTGCACTGGGGCTCAAACCTGCATCCTCACGCGAGCCAGGCAAGTGCTGTAATCACTGAGACACTGCTCCAGTTCCTCATACCACCTTTTACTCTCAATGAGATCCAGATAAACCAAAAATGCTATCTATCTATACAAACTTGGGTGGCATCTCCTATATCTAAATAGTTAGCAATAGCATGTCCATTTCTAAATACTTAGGGTGGGTACCCCTCCAGGCATCCTTAAGCACCCACATGTGAGTGCTGACACTAATATGAATGCTTCCTGGGTCCACACTGTTACAGCCAGGGGTCAGTTCAGGATCGAACAATTTTTTTTTTTTTTTAAAGAGAGAGGGACAGTGAGAGAGACAGAGAAGGAGAGAAACAACTTTATTTAGTTTTTCACATGGCCTTCGTTGCTCGAACACTCAGTTGTGTAGGTGGTGCTGGGGTTTGAACCTGGGTACTTGTGCTTGCCAGTCAAGCGCCGAAACCGCTAAGCTATCGCTCCAGCCCCGATCCAACAAATTTTAAAAGAAAAAAAATTAAAACTTTAGGCTACATTAATGGTAAGCAAAGACCATGTAAAAGATAACTACCCTTCTTGTCTATTTTGTATGGTTAATAGTAACTCTAACATCACATTTGAGAAAGAAAACTGGCTATACAAATATTATTAAAAGAACAGATCCTAGAATAGTGAGAGATTCTTAAATGAAGCCTTAGGAAAATTAATTAAGGTATGGGAGATATTAAAATTCCAGAATGGAAGAACATTATAATTGTTTTATCAAATACACTTTTTAGATACTGAAGAACTGTCCTTCAGAATGAAGTAATTCTATATTATTTCTGATAACCAACCTAGAAGAAATGGAGACAACTTATTAAAACAGATTTGGCTTAAATAAATTTGTAAAAAGGGGGGCTGGAGCAGTGGCTCAGTGGGTACAGAGCTTGCCTGGCATGCGTGAGGATGCGGATTCAAACCCCAGCACCACGTACACAACTAAGTCTGGGAGCAATGAAGGCCACGTGAAAAACTAAACAAATTAATTCTCTCTTTCTCTCTCACTGTCCCACTTTTCTTTAAAAAATTTTTTTCTAAAAAAGGTAAGCTCTCCACATTATTGTTCAGCCAGTTTTCTCAATATCAAGGACGTCATAAACTGGGCTTTTTCATTGATAAGGTGATTGAGCTAAATAAACTTAAGGTTCTTACCAAAAAAGGAACCAGGAAGAATAAATAAACATAGTTTACATAAAGATTACAGAATTACTAAAATTAAGATAGGTTTACATCTACATTTACTTTTTTTTAAAGACAAAAAAGTTATAAAAATTAAAATCAATGCAGATTCAGGAAAAAGCAGGCCAGTGTCTTCATTGAATAAATTAGGACTTAGAACTTGGGCTTGATAACACTGTTCTTTGGCAGTAACTGCCTAAATGCAAACAGTAGTGACCCAAGAAAAAGAGAAAAAAGTAGGACAGTATTTTTCACCACACATAGTGGTACACGCCCACAATCCCAGGTACTCTGGAGGCTGAGGAAAGAGAATTGCAAGTTCAAGGCCAGCCTGGACAATTTAATGAGATTTTATCTCAAAACAAACAAACAAATATGGGGTTGGGGGAGGAACCAGGTATGGTGGTACAGACCCATAATATCAGCAATTTGGGAGACTGAGGCAGAAGGATCACAAAGTGAGGCCAGCCTGGGCAACCTAGCAAGGCCCTAAGCAACTTAGTGAGACCCAGTCTCAAAAAAAAAAAAAAAATATATATATATATATATATAAAAATTAATTAAAAGGGGCTGAGGACTAGCACACTGTTGGTAGAATTACAGACTGGTCCAGGCGCTCAGGAGAGCACTGTACAGACTCCTCAAAAAATATGGGTTGGGTCCACCATACAATCCAGCTATCCCTCTTCTGGGTATTTTCCCAGAGGAGTTAGAATCAGCACATTACAGCGACACAGCAATCCATGTTCATAGCAGCTCAATTTACAATAGCTAAATTATGGAACCAACCCAGATGCCCCTCACTGGATGAATGGATCCAAAAGCTCATGTATGTATGTATGTGTGTGTGTGTGTGTGTGTATATATATATATATATATAAGGAGTTCCACTCAGCTATTAGAAACAATGATATTGCATCTATTGAAGGTAAATGGATGGCACTGGAAGAAATCATGCTGAGTGAAGTTAGTCAAACACAGAGAGCCAAGGGCCGAATGGTATCCCTCATTTGTGGAGGCTGGATCTAAACCCAAGCTTAGGAGTAAAGTAGACAAACTCATATTTTAGATCCATAGAACAAAAATGCAAAATATTAATATTTATGATATAGTTCCAATATATTTCATAAGATATTTGAACAAGCTATGCTGCATGCCTGTACAAAAACGTAAATGTTTAATCCCATTGTCAAATATTTTGAAGTATAACAAAGGATGATAGGCAGGGAGAAGAAGGGGAAATGTTGGAACTAAGATAAAGCAAGGTACATTCCAAGCAGTTATAAATGTCACTGTATATACTATAGCCACATATACGACAACTAATCCCAACATTATGTAAAACTATAATGCACTAATAAAAACAAATAAAAAAAAAGGGCTGGGGATATTGCTCAGTGGTTAAGCACCCTAGGTTCAGTCCCTGGTACTAAAAAAAGAAAAGAAAAAAATATAGGAGGGCATTTGGGGATGTGGTTAGTGGTAGAGGCCCTAGGTTCAATCCCTAGTAACATACACACAGAAGATATTTTCAAAAATTTACATGCACTCCTTTTTGTGTTTTGCTTGCAATGCTGGAGATTGAATCCAGGGTTACTCCAGCATGCTAGATAAGCACTTATGATGATATGATTTTTAAAATGTTGGCAGTCTTAATTAGTTAGTCCCCTCCCTGTTTTCACCCCATTTCACTAAAACCAGGCTTTTGTAGATTTTTCTAGAACCTGAACAGTTCTATAGTTTGGTCATGGATAACTTTATGAAGTTATCTTATATAACAAAAACATGCTTATATATACCTAAAAATAAACGCTTATAGGTATATTCCTATTAATGCATAAATGGAATTTTTAAATGCAGTTATCTTTTGTCAGAGGCCATTCTCTTATTGTGCGGAAGGTGCTCTAATCTCTTGCCTGGCTGCCACTGGGAGACTGGGTGAGAAGAGGAGAATGGGAGTTCCACTGTTCAACTGAGGAGACATCTCACTTAATTGGTTCCTGTCTCCCATTTTCAGCATGGCATTTTATCCCCATTCTCCTCTGGACCTGAGATCCTGAGTCCTGATCTCTCCAAATTCAGTTCTTTCAAAGAACAAATTTCCTACCATCTACAAAGCTGACAGTTGTTGCCCAACTACTCAGAGTGGGTTAAGCAGGAGAGTACTGAGAAGGAGGTTTCCCACTACAAACTCAGAAAACAACCCTGTTCTAGAGTCTTCATCTTATCCCTGCCTTCTGTGGTACTCAGGGCCTCCTGGGTCTAAGCTCTTCAGAGGTTCTGCAGACAAATCAAGACCTGTCTCCTGGGCTGGTGGCTCAGCGGTTAAGGCACTTGCCTGGCTTGTGCAAGTTTGCAAGTTCAAACCCCAGCACCATATACACCACGTACTTGGAGCAACAGAGGCCACATGAAAATGTCTCTCATTGTCCTTCTTTCTTAAAAAAACAAAACAAAACAAAACAAAACAAAAAACCTGCTAATGATCCCTTCCATACACACTTGGGCTTTACCTTCCTCTCCTCAACTATGTCACTTACTATTGCTCTATTTTCTCTCTTCCCATACAAGAAGAATTAAATTCATCTCATAGTTTCAAAGATACAACTATATTATATACCCTGCTTTTAGGTGATTTTCTTTCTTTTTTTTTTTAAGAGGGACAGTGAGAGAGAGAGAAAGAATCAATTTTATTTAGTTTTTCACGTGACTTTTGTTGCTCTGACACTTCATTGTGTATGTGGTGCTGTGGTTTGAACTCACATCCTGCCCATGCCAGGCAAGAGCTGTAACCACAGAGATATAGTTACAGCCTCTTTTAGGTGATTTTCAAAAAGAGCCTGGAAATAATTTTGCTTTGCTATCTAAAAACCAGAAAGGTCTGCCTTTGATAATCTTTTAAGTCAAATACCCTTAAAAATGAACCAATCATTGTTCAAGAACTAAATATAGGGGATACTGGGGTTTAAGTCCAGGGTCTCATGCACACAAGGCAAGTACTCTACCACTGAATTACACTACCAGCTCAGTGTGGAATTTAAAGGAAGATGACTAAATATTTGCTGATCAAGTCAGGCACAATTACACATGCCTATAGTCCCAGTTAATCAAGAGGATAAGGCAGAAAGAATACTCAAATCCAGGAGGTATGGGGTCAGCCTGGGTAATACAGCAAGATCCCATCTCTTATTTTAAAAATTAAAAAAAAAAACAACTTTTTTTTTTTTTGCTGATAAAAGGTAAATAAATGACATGTTCATGAATGAGAAAGAAAATGTTATCTAGATACCAATTCTCTCAGATTAATGCATAAAGCTAATTAAGTAAAATCGTAGTATTGGCAACAAATATAAGGGATAGAAAACATAATAGGGGCTGGAGCAGTGGCTTGGTGGTTACAGCACTTTTCCAGCATGTACAAGTACACAGGTTCAAACCCCAGCACCACGTACACAGCTAAGTGTCAGAGCAACAAAAGCAATGTGCAAAACTCAATAAAAATTGATTCTCTCTATCTCTCACACTGTCCTCCTCTCCTTAAAACAAAACAAAAACAAAATACCATAAGAATACTTACGAATGTATTTTAATTAGTTTTAAAAATGGCACTTCAAGGGGCTGGAGCGGTGGCTCAGCGGTTTCGTCGCTTGCCTGGCAAGCACGGGGACCCGGGTTCAAACCCCAGCACCACGTACACAACTAAGTGTTGGAGCAACTAAGGCCATGGGAAAAACTAAATAAAGTTATTTCTCTCTTTAAAAAAAAAAAAATGGCACTTCAAAACTAAAAAAGACAACTATGGACTAAAGAGTGTTATGACAACTATCTATACAAGAGGAAAGTTAGGTTTAAAATCCAACGTATAAGATAAACTCAACTAAGTATCGGAGAAACAAAGTCCAGATTAGAAAATAAATTCTCTCTCTCTCTCTCAGGAGGCTTAGGCAGGAGGATCACAAGTTCAAAGCCAGCCTCCACAACTTTAATGAGGCCCTGAGGAACTTAGCAAGATCCTGACTCAAAATATGTGGGGCTCAGTGGTTAAGTGCTCTTGGGTTCAATCCCTGGTACCAAAAATAAATATACAGTATAGCTTTGATCATAAAATATGAAAATACAATAGATATAGAATGTATAAAAGAATACATAATAAACAGTTAACAATGGCCACCTCTAAAGAGTGAGGTAGGAAGAAGAAAGTACTTTTTACTTAAAACTTTTTAAGGGGGGGTGCGGGGAGATACTGGGAATTGAATCCAGAGGTGCTCTACCACTGAGTTACAGTCCCAGTTCTTTTTATTTTTTATTTTTTTTAAAGAGAGAAAGACAGTGACAGAGAGAGACAGAGAGAATCAATCTTTATTGAGTTTTTCACATGGCTTTCGTTACTCCAACACTTAGTTGTGTACGTGGTGCTGGGGTTTGAACCAGTGTACCTGCGCATGCCAGGCAAGCGCCATAACACCGAGCCACCGCTCCAGCCCCTCTTTTTATTTTTTTAAGACAAGTTCTCACTAAGCTGCCTCAGTCTCCCAAAACACTGGGATTAAACGTGTACACCAGAGCCCAGCTGAAACTCACTGTAAGAGAAACAGAAAATTACACTGTAACTTCTCCTCCAAGAAAAAAACACTAAAGCAACTGTGGAACCTCTATTTCGAGACTCAAATTAAAATATAGGCCTTTTCTATAACTAAGTTATTTTTATAAAAACAAAAGTGGGAAGAAAGATATGTTACTGAAGCACATTAAAAGGAGGAACCTGAGGGGTTGGGGATTTAGCTCAGTGGCAGAGCTCTTGCCTAGCACCCGCAAGGCCCCGAGTTCGGTTCTCAGCCCTGAAAAAAAAAATGAGGAACCTGAAGCTACTTTAGGACAAAGGCTGATCCCCAAATTTCTTTCAGCTGAAATGATGGTAACACTTCAGACAGATTCCACATGGATTAACCAGTTAGTCCAATTCAGCTGCAGTTAAAAAAAAAAAAAAACTACTACAAGAAAATTTACTGAGCTAGTTCTTCACCACTTTGCTTACACTTTAATCTGATTATTTCCTTTTTTTTTTTTTTTTAAAGAGAGAGAGAGGAAGGGTGAGAGAGAGAAAGGCAGTCAATTTGACACTTAGTTGTGTAAGTGGTGCTGGGGATCAAACCCAGGTCATCGAGCATGCCAAGCAAGCGCAGTACCACTGAGCCACTGCACCAGCCCCTGATTAGTTCCTTTTTTTAAGGGTACACTGGCAAAAGGCCTAACAACCTTCTACAAATACTAACTGGCAGTCCATGGACCTTCAAACTGCATTTCACAGAATACTGTTTCCAATGAAGATAATATGGAGTACATATATTCACTCCTAGATCCCAGTGTGATGCTGAATAGAATCCTATGATGTTTCATTGTGGTGTTAATTCATCTGTAATACAATATCGTTACTGAGAATACTGACAATACCCCAGCACTCTGACAAGAGTCAGGACAACACAGAAAGAATAAAACTGGATGCTACCTAGGTATGTTACAATGTAAAGAGTAAAATGATTGCCAAACTCAGTAGCAGTGCACGCCTATAATCCTAGCAGCTGGGAAGGCTAGACAGGAGGATAGCAAATTCAGGGCCACCCTGTCTTAAAATAAAAAACAAAAAAGGGTTGCGGGTATAGCTCAGTGGTAAAGTGCCCTGGGTTCAATCCCCAGTACTCCTCCCCGAAAAAAGAATAGAAAGGTGGGCATGGTGACTCAGGCTTGTGACCCCAGTGGCTCAAGGTTGAGGCAGGAGGATTGAAAGTTGAAAGCCAGCCTCAACAACTTAGTAAGGCCCTAAACTTACCAAGATCCTGACTCAAAATGAAAAACAAGGGCTGGGATATAGCTCAGTGGTAAAGTGCTCCTGGGTTCAATCCCCCGTACCAGAAAAAGGAAAACAAAACAAAAGTCTAATAGAATGCTATATGTATGGGGCTAGAGCAGTGGCTCAGCGATTTTGGCGCTTGCCTCGCATGTGCAAGGACCCAAGTTCAAACCCCAGTACCACAGTACACAACCAAGTGTCAGAGAAACAAAGTGTCAGATGGAAAACTAAATAAAGTTAACTCTCTTTCCCCTCTATCTTAAAAAAAAAAAAAGAATACTATATGTATAGCTACTACTATAAAATGAACTCTAGGTGAAAAAGTTACTTTCCTGTTACTCCTCCCTCTTTCATTTCTGCTTTAAATATTGAGGGAATGTCCAGCCTTAGAGAGAAGCATCCACTTTGATTAGCTCTATCATCAGAGCTTCTATTGTTTTCTTCCTCTAAACATACCAATAAAGCTGGGTGTGGTGGCACACGCCTGTAATCCCAGTGATTCAGAAGGTTGAGACAGGACTAT
>PVKS010008780.1:27492-66915 GCA_004027875.1 Aplodontia rufa
AAAAACAAGGGCTGGAGCAGTAGGTCAGCAGTTATGCAATTGCTCAGCCTGCGTGACTATGCCAGTTGAAACCCCAGCACCACGTACACAACGCACACAACCAAGTCTTGGAGCAACTAAAAGCCACATGAAACAAAACTAAAATAAAACTGTTTCTCTCTCACTGTCCCTCTCTTTAAAAAAAAAAAAAAGAAAGGAGGGGGGACTAGGGATATAGCTCAATAGCTCAGATCTACAGCAAAGTACCCCTAGGTTTAATCTCTAGGACAAAAAAAAAAAAACAAAAAAAAACAAAAAAAAACCTAAAACCAAAGAATTTACTAGTAAATCTAGTAAAGAACTTACCTCTTCTCTTGGTCCTCCCTTGTATCAATACAGAAAAGTAATTCACGTTTGTATTGTTTTTCTTCTTCTTCCTCTTCTTTTGGGGAAGGAAAGAATTCAAACAACACAATTATATTCTCTTACTCTTCGGGAGGCCACAGTCCAAAATTAGTATCACAGGGCCAAAATCAAGGTATCAGCCAGGCCAGGTTCAAGGAAGCCCTTCTTCATCACCTCCAGTTTTGCAGCATTCTATGGCTTGTAGCCACATCACCCAGTATTTTTATTTATTTATTTATTTGGTACAAAGTATTGAACCCAGGGACATTTTACCACTGAGTCACATCCCCAGCCTTCTTTATTTTTATTTTGAGACAGGGATCTCACCAAGTTGTTGAGGCTGGTCTCAAATTTGTGATCCACCTGCCTCAGCTTCACCAGTCACTGAGATTATAGGCATGTGCCACCACACCCAACTAAGTGCTAACATTTTTAAAGAACAGGATTTTATTATCTTTTTTTATTTTTTAAAGAGAGAGGGATGGGGCTGGAGCGGTGGCTCTGTGGTTACACAGCCTGCCTGGCGTGCGCAAGTACATGAGTTTGAACCCCAGCACCCACGTACACAACTAAGTGTCAGAGCAATAAAAGCCACGTGAAAAACTCAATAAAAAGTTGATTCTGTCTCTCTCTCACTGTCCTTCTCTCTTAAAAAATAAATGAATAAATAAATAAATAAACAAAAATAAAAGAGAGGTACAGTAAGAGAAAGAGAGAGAGAATCAATTTTGTTTAGTTTTTCATGTGGCTTTCATTCCTCTGACACTTAGTTGTGCACGTCGTGCTTGGGTTTGAACTCACATACTCATGCATGCTGGGCAAGCGCCGTAACTGCCAAGCCACTGCTCCAACCCCTCATTTTCTTTTTTTTTTTTCTTTTTAAAGAGAGAGGGACAGTGAGAGAGACAAACAAAGAGAGAAACAACTTTATTTAGTTTTTCACATGGCCTTAGTTGCTCCAACACTCAGTTGTGTAGATGGGCTGGGGTTTGAACCCAGGTCCTCGTGCTTGCCAGGCAAGCGCTGAAAACACTGAGCCACCGCTTCAGCCCCCTCATTTTCTTTTAAAAGCACTAAAGTACAATGTATCTCAGACAAGCAGTATGAGGATCACAGAAAGTGTGAATACTCCTCAGGAAAACTGGTTCTTAACAATTTCTCATACATTTATCACAACATTTACCAGAACACGAGATTGAAACCCAAACATATTTGCTCTTGGTACCTTAATGAACAGCACAACATGGTAGTTATATTAGTGAAACTGAACATGTCTCATCATGGAAATAAAATACCTATACATTAGATGGTATACATTAGTCACTGTAACTTGTTTCTAGGGCAAAAATATCCAGGTTAGGAACTCGAGAAAAATGATTTTATAATACATTAAATGCATGATATGTGGACTGGAGCGGTGGCTCAGTGGTTTGAGCACTTGCCTAGCATGCACAAGGATCAGAGTTCAAATCCCAGCACCACATACACAACTAAATATCTAAGAAATAAAGGCCAGAGGAAAATATAAATAAGGTTGATATTCTCTCTTAAAAAAAATGCATGTTATATAAATCTATTTCCTTTTGGAGTTCAGCATGCAAATATAAAATACTTTTGTCTTTCTTAACCCAGTGTTTAATAAAAATTTATATTACCATCTCTTAGCAGTCTTAAATGAAACACACAAGACTAGATCATTCCTAATTCAATGACTGATTAGTTTCAAGAGATGAGCATTGCTTACTGGAAAATTTGAAAGCCACCCATGTTATCTCTTTATCTCTAGGAGGGAGTTCAGTTACAATGAATGAAATTGGTTTTAATTATTTCTGCTTAATAATGTTCCCTTAAATCAGAGTACTAGCACTACTAATAAACAAGAGTTTGAGTTTAATTTTTAACTAACATTAATCCAGTTCCTATTATGATAGGGAAATAAATATTGAAAGATCTTATTTTAAAGCAGTAAGGAAAAAAGAGTGATTAAGTGATTCTCCCCCAAGGCTTAAAGTGAACTCACAGTAGAGTGAAGATTAGGTACCTTAGGAAAAAAATTTTTCTTTCTATGTTAGGGATTGGACCTAGAGGCACTTACCACTGACCAACATTCCCATCCCTTTTTATTTCTTCTTTTGAGATAGGGTCTTGCTAAACTTCCCTCCAACCTCAGCCTGATAGGTCACTGGAATTACAAGTGTGTACCACCAAGCCTGGCTCTCAAATTTTAGTTTCTAAATACAGGACCAGATACCAGATGAAATTTATGTCACTTAGGGCCTATACTCCACCTTTTGAGATATATAATCTAAAAACAATTATTCTAAAGTCCTTGCCTAGGATGTGTGTGACCTTAGGTTAGAAACCCAGCACTGTTCCTCCCCAAAATAATAACAACAATAAAAAAAATTAATCTTTCTTAAAGAATACATTGGCCTCAGCAAAGTTGCGATTTTTTTGTCAAGCTTTAAAAAAATTATATACAGATTTGGAAAACTTCTTTGCAGAACATGAGTCAGTTGTGACTAAGAATACTGAATATTAATGAGGCCTCTTATCCTGCAGTAACAATTCATGATAATATGCTAGGAAAGTCATAGCACTAAATAAATGTTCTAGTTAACCAAGGAGAATTCCAAATATATATCAGTTTTCTTTTCTACACGTGGGCTGCAGAAGTAAATTGTGAAGAATTTTCTTCAATGTGAGCTTCTTTAGATGAAGGATAAGCAAACAATTTTCAAAAACTTAATAAGGGTATTAGAGAAGTGTATTCATAATGCTGGCCTTTAAAAAAAAGGAAACAAATATAGGGCTGGAGTGGTGGCCGAGCGGTTACAGCACTTCCCTGGCATGCACAAGGACACAGGTTCAAACCTCAGCACCACATACACAACAAAGTGGTGGAGCAATGAAAGCTACATGAAAAACTAAAATAGAATTGATTCTTTTTCTCTCTTTAGAAAAAGAAAAGAAAAAAAACAAATACAGGGCTGGAGTGATGGCTCAGAAGGAGAGCGTTTGCCTGGCATGCAAAGGGCCAGAGTTAAAACCCCAGCACCACTTACACAACTAAGTGCTGGAAAAAAACAAAAAAAGAGATGAAAAAAATAAATGGTTTCTCTCTTTAAAAAAATAAAAATAAAAACTCTTCTTGTCATGTTCAAACACATCTCAGCTTTATTTTCCACAAATCACGGAAAAATGACCAGTTTCTAGTGGTAAAAGTTGACTGATCCAGTGTTTTAAAATATCAATTTACAATTTGATTTACCCACATATGTCTAACAATGAGTGTAATAACAACTGGAATAAACTTCAGATCAAAATACTATTAAAGTATCACTACTCAACCACACTGATTAAAACACGTAGATATTCCTGTTTAATAAATCCTATATATTAAACTAAATTAGATGAATAAACGATGAGTCTCCCCTTTGTAAAAGGATTTTCTCTATAAATATTATGTTCTTTTTTTTTTTTTAAGACAGAGGGACAGTGAGAGAGACAGAGAAAGAGGAATAACTTTATTTAGTTTTCCACATGGCCTTAGTTGCTCCAACACTTAGTTGTGTACGTGGTGCTGGGGTTTGAACCCGGGTCCTCGTGCTTGCCAGACAAGCGCTGAAACCGCTGAGCTACCGCTCCAGCCCAAATATTATGTTCTTTTAAAGAATTTTAAATATTGAAAAAGTCTATTTACCAACACTTCTACTACAAAAAGCAATAGGCATCATTTATTGAGCTCTTATTCCATGGTAGACAACCTGATAAATGCTATACAATCATTTCAGAATTTAATACAATCTAGTATAGTAGGTATTATATCCATTTTGGAGGCTGAAAATTTGAAATACTGATTAAATAACTTATCCAACATGATAAAAGATGGTGAGTAGTGAAGTCAGGGTTCAAACTCAAACTTCAAAGCTAATGCTCTTAAATAGGTTCTATATGTAAATATAAATTTCATAAATCCTAACAAATCAAAATCATAGCACAATAAACTCCAGGATATTACACAATCATTACATCCACTTCTCACTCCCTTGGCAAAGATGGTATTTGGTCAGCCATACTACAGACATTTTCCCCCATTGTCAACCTTAGTTCATTTATTTATGAGAATTCAGAGCAGAAGCAATCAGGAATCCAAAGCAGCATATAAGACAAAATTACACAGGCTAATTGGCTTTTCTTCACAAGTAGCTATAAATAAAGTAATTTAAGAACACTGGCTATAAATTGACTATCTAATCTCTTTACAGAGAATCAAAGAATTTCCACAGTAGAAAGAACATTAGAATTAAGACAATGTATATTCAGAGAGGTAACTTACCCAAGGTCACATAGGTACCAGCAACAGGATTTCACTAGAACATACATAACACATGCACAGAAACATACAAATGTATATGAATACTTTTAAACCAGACATGGTGGCACACTAAGCCCAGAAATTCAAGGCCAACATGGGCAACACAGCAAGACCCTGTCCAGAATACTTTTTACTTCATAATTTAAAAATGTATTATTTGGGGCTAAGGCTGTAGCTCAGTGGTGGAGTGCTTGCCTAGCATGTGTGAGGCACTTGTTTCAATCCTTAGCACTGCATAAAATTAAAGAAATAAATAAAGGTATTCTACCCATCTATAACTAAAAATAATTTTAAATAAATTATTTCCTTTCATAAAATCCTGATGACATTGCTTTCCTTCTCACTGGAATTAATTTAAAAATCAGAATACTAAAAGATACAGATGAGCTGGTCCAAAAACAAGATGAAAGGAGACTTGCTTTGTTTTAGTGATACTGGGGATTGTGCCTAGAAGCACTCTACCACTAAGCTACATCCGCAACTCTTTTAATTAACTTATTTATTTAGAGATGGGGGTCTATGTTGCCCCAGCTGGCCTTGAACTCCTAGGCTTTAAGTGATCTTCTTGCTAAAGTCTCCTGAGTAGATGGGACCAAAGGTCCATTCCAGGCACTAAATCTGGGAAAAGGGATCTATTCTAAGATCTCTGGAAATCAGCTAACATAAATATGTAGTAAATGTAAATCTCATCACCCTTTTTTCTTTTCCCCACCCACTGCTAATGGGAAAGAAATAAGTAAATAAATAAAACTAGTTCTTCCCCGGTAACAGCAATTCAGGATACAGTTACTTGACGATTACCTTCCTTGGGCCTGTCAACAAAGGGTCATATATGCATAACAGTAGGTAATCTAATTTAACATGTCTTCTAAAAATCTTATTCTTTTCTTTTTACCTATCCCTCATGGCACATAAAATTCCTTATTCTGCAAACATGTAGCATCCAGAATAGCTATACCTATCGCATCTTATTAATGCAAATTGTAAGTAAAACTGAGAATGCTTTTTCAGTTTTCTCTCTGAAATGACTATGAAATTGTTGGGGCTGGAGAGGTGGCCCAGCAGTTGGAGCGCTTGCCTGGCATGCATGAGGACCCAGGTTTGAACCCCAGCATCACATACACAACTAAATGTCAGAGAAACAGGACAGATGAAGAAATAAATGAAACTGATTCTCACTCCTCCTACTGTCTTCCTCTCTCTTTAAAAAAAAAAAAAAAAAGAAGAAGAAATGACTACAAAATTATATCTGCTAGCATCCTCCAGTGGATCAGAAATTCATACCAATAAACATCATGGTGCTTTAGTTGGTACATTTGTTTGTATTACGTTTGGGCAAAGAGGGTTAGAGCGGTGGTGGCGCTTGTCTGGCATACACAAGGTCCCAAGTTTGAACCCCAGCACCATGTACACAAGAAATGTTGAAATAACAAAAGCCACATGAAAAACTAAATAAAGTTGATTCTCACTTTCTCTCTCTCTCTCTCTCTCGTCCCTCTCCTTTAAAAAAAAACTAAATTAAAAAAAAAAACCCTGGGCTAAGGCGGTGGCTCAGTGGTTATGGCGCTTGCCCAGCATGCGCGAGTACATGAGTTCAAACCCTAGCACCCACGTATACAACTAAGTGTCAGAGCAACAAAAGCCATGTGAAAAACTCAATAAAAATTGATTTTCTCTCTCACTGTCCTTCTCTCTTTAAAATAAAAAAAAATCCTTAACCCAATCCTTAACTCACCTTATCGGGTGAGTTAATCACCCGATAGTGATTAGCTAACAACTATAAGTTGATTGCATGTGGCTGGAGGAGATGGGTCATTGGGGGTGTGCCTTTGGGGTATATATTTTGTATCTGGCATGGAGTCTCTCTGCTTCCTGGAGCCATGCCTTGAACTACTTTCCTCCATCACACTTTTCCACTATTATGATGTTCAGCCTCACCTTGAGCCCCAAGGAATGGAACTAGCCATCTATGGACTGAGACCTCTGAAATTGTGAGCCCCTAAATAAACTTTCCTCCTAAAATTATTCTTGTCAGGTCTTTCAGTAATAGCAACAGAAAAGCTGACAAAAGAGGCTGATGTGGTGGCTCGGCAGTTACAGTGCTTGCCCAGCATGCATGAATACACGGGTTCAAACCCCAGCACCCACATATACAACTAAAAGTGTCAGAGCAATGAAAGCCATGTGAAAAACTAAATAAAAATTGATTCTATCTTTCTCTTTCCCTCTCTTTAAAAAAAAAGCTGTCTAAAACAAACAAGTATTTATGTACGACACCAAGCTTCACCTCCATGTTATTAAAGTAATGCCTAAAATTGACTTACTTACCTACTTTCACAGTATTCTATTTTACTTTTTTAGTTTTGACTAGAAATTCCAGATTAAGGACAAAAACGAGAAGAAACTGCCAATATTGGTTTCATATTTGACCAAATCCTTGCCTACCTGATCTAATGGGTGATTTTAACCTTACAGCATTTGAACAAAAATGAACTGAATTAATTATATTTTCATCTGACTACAACTGTCAGATATAAAGCTTAGTAAAGCCAAATCAATGTGAGGAAACATAAGACAATAAAGACGCTGCTTAACCAATAGTTGTAACTACATGCCTACTACAGGTTCTTGGATATTTGCTGAAGTTATCTATCCAGTAATGTCATTTGGTTAACAAAGTCTTCAAAAGCAGTGGAGCCAAAGTATATTTTTCTCTTGTGTGCATGTATGACTATGTACCAACAAATCCCATCGGTATGTACAATTAAACTATATTGCACCAATAAAAATGTGGGAAAAAAGCTAACGGAGGGACTGGAGCGGTGGCTCATTGGTTGCATCACTTGCCTGGCATACACAGGGATGTGGGTTCAAACCCCAGCACCAGTACACAATAAAGTATTGGAGCAACGACGAAAGCCACATGAAAAACTAATTGGCTCTCTCTCTCACTGTCCCTCGCTCTCTTTATAAACAAACAAACTGTAACAATCTTTTTTTAAAAAGCTAATAGAAATTTGTTTTGGATATATCACATTTTAATGTAGTTGAATATATAATTTGAATTGACAAACGACTTAAAACATAAAAATGTGGGGCTGGAGCAGTGGCTCAGTGGTTACGGTGATTGCCTGGCATGCGCAGGTATGCGGGTTCAAACCCCAGCAACACGTACACAACGGAGTCTTGGTGCAATGAAAGCCATGTGAAAAACTCAATAAAAGTTGATTCTGTCTGTCTCTCCTCTCTCTCACTGTCCCCTCTTTCTTTAAAAAAAAACAAAACAAAACATAAAAATATGGGGCTTGGAGCGGTGGTGGCTTAGCAGTTATATGGCGCTTGCCTGGCATGCACGAGTTGGAACACAAGTTCAAACCCCAGCACCACGTACACCACAAAGTATCGGAGCAATGAAAGCCATGTGAAAAACTCAATAAAAATTGATTCTCTCTATCTCTCTCTCTCTCACTGTCCTTCTCCCTTTAAAAAAAAAAAAAAAGATTAAGGAATATCCAGATGTCTTTACTCCTAACTTAGTAAGGTGGTTCTTTTAGCATGCCATCTTTTATGATTTCTGTTATTCTGGATAAACTGATTTGACAAAATGAAGAAAGCAGGGACAGAACTGACAGCCTACCATTACAGAATGTTTGCAATATTACAGATTTACAAGAAGGGCACTGAGGTATAATGAATAACAATAAAGAACATGTTAAAATGCTCAAATTGAAGGATATCGTTTCCTAACTTACATGTGCCCTAACATTCCAGGCACTGATTAAATTTTAAAATTATATTTGAATGCCAGCTAATATTACCATGACAGAACTTCCCTTGATAGTCAGAATGGAGCTATTAAGAGTGTGACAGGAGGGGTTGGGGATTTAGCTCAGTGGCAGAGCCCTGGCAGAGCACTTGCCTAGTACGAGTAAGGCCTGAGTTTGATCCTCAGCCCTGCAAAAAAAAAAAAAAAAAAAAGAGGTGACAGGGCTGGATCAGTGGCTCAGTGGTTCGAATGCTTGCCTGGCACACACAAGGACACAAGTTCAGACCCCAGCACCACATACAAAACGAAGTGTTGGAGCTACGAAAGCCACATGAAAAACTAAATAAAACTGATTCTGTCTCTCACTGTCCCTCTCTCTTAAAAAAAGTAGGGACAAAGTAGGGACTGGGGATGCAGCTCAGTGGTATAGCACTTGCCTAATATGTGAGAGGCCCTGGGTTCAATCCCCAGCACCATCAAAAAAAAAAAAAACAAGAAAGAAAAAAGAAAAAAGAAAAGGTGTGACAAAGGGGGCCGGAGCAGTGGCTCAGCAGTTAAAGCACTTGCCAGATATGTGCAAGGACCCAAGTTCGAACCCCAGCACAACATAAACAACTTAGTGTTGTAGAAACAAAGGCCAGATGAAAAAATAAATAAAACTGGTTCTTTAAAACAAAAAAGTGTGAGAAAAAATAAAAAAGCTTAACTGAAAAAAAATCTAAACTTGGATACAAGGGCTAGCCTAGATATTTAAATATGTCTGTCATTAATCCCACTGGGTTAGATAATGTTATTTGGGGCTGGAGCAGTGGCTCAGGGGTTTCGGGGCTTGCCTGGTATGCACAGGGACGTGAGTTTGAACCCCAGCACCATGTACACAACAGAAGTGTCTGAGCAACGAAATCCACATGAAAACTATATAAAATTGATTCTCTCTCCTTCTCTCTCTCTTTTTTTAAAGATACTGGCTTTTGTTTTTTTGTTTTTTTGTTTTTTTGCAGGGCTGAGAATCGAACTCGGGGCCTTGCACGTGCTACGCAAGCGCTCTGCCACTGAGCTAAATCCCCAATCCCCTGTTATTTTTTTGAAAGGGTAGTTTCAGTCTTTTTAGAGCAAATGCAAATGTAAAACAAAATATATTGGACGAAAAACTTTAGGAAATCATTTTCCTACACATTTTGTGGGATTTCTGGTGAGTTATGCAGAACAAGATAAAAAAAAGTGGCATCTTTTACACTGCAGACTGGGGGGCTGGATGCAGTAGTGCATGCCTGTAATCCCAGTGACTTCAGAGGCTAAGGCAGGAGAATCACAAGTTCAAAGCCAGGCTCAGCAACTTAAGGAGGCCCTAAGCAACTTAGCAAGGCCGTATCTCAAAAAAGAATATAAAAAGGGCTGGGGATGTGGTTCAATAGTTAATCGCCCCTGGGTTCAATCCCTAGTAGCAAATAATAAAAACGCAGATTGGAATCTTGGCTACCCCACTTTTAAGATGTGCACCTTGAACACTTCTTAGGCCCTCACATTCAACAACTATAAAACATAATTGTGAGAAATAGAAGTAACTAAGGGGGGCTGGGGATGTGGTTCTGTGGCAGAGTACTTGCCTAGCATGCATGAGGCCTTGGGTCCAATCCTCAGCATTACAAAAAATAAATAAATAAATAAATAAAAATAAATAAAGTAACTTAGATAAAACATCTAGCTCAGTATCTAGCACATGAAACACTTTCAATAACTATCAGTAGATATGACAGGAAATTATTAAAATTGGCAAAAAAGTAAAGTTCATTATAAGTAATATTTTAAATATTTGAATGATAAATTTTATTTACTAATACAACTTAACATACAGTGTTAATCAATCTTATTTATTTTCCCATCTAGCCTTTATTTCTCTGACAGTTAGAATGTGGTGCTAGGGTTCGAATCCGGGTCCTCCTGCTTGACAAGCATGCACTCCAACCACTAAGCAACCACTCCAGCCCCCCCTGTAAACCTACTAAGGGTATTTATTGTATATAGTTAATGCGAAAGTGATACAGCAAGGAATAACATCTCTACATCTCTTCAACTATTCAGTCATCTACTCTGGCTATTCCAGACTGGTACATATCTGGCCAGTCTCTTGGTTTTAATTTCCAATTTTTCCTGCAGTTCTATCCCTGCACGTGAGATTTAAACCATGCAACCTCCAGTTATAACATCCAAAAGCATACTTAACATTTCCTATGAAAGGATTAGAATGAACCAACTATGGAAAGATCATAAGTTTTAATTATCTTGCAAAGAAAACTTCTGCTTTTTGTGCTAGTCCTAACTGCAATTTGAAATTAGTTATTATTATTTACAAATAAGAAAGACAGATAAAATATTTCCTACACTCAGGAAATTTTTCATTCACAAATCAACAATTTACAGTCATAAAATTATCAGCTCTTTTAAAAAAAGTAGGTAGTGCTAGAGAGGTGGTAGAGTGTTTGCCTGGCATGCACAAGGACCCAGGTTTGAACCCCAGCACCAAATATATAACTAAGTGTTGTAAAACAAAAACCAGATGAAAAACTAAATAAAGTTGACTCTCACTCTTTAAAAAAAAATCAAAGAAAAGAAAAGAAACAAGAAGTCTGGGGCTGGAGCTGTGGCTCAGTGGGTATGGCACTTAGGGACACCAGTTCAAACCCCAGCACCACGTACACAATGAAATGTTAGAGCAACGAAAGCCATGTGAAAAACTAAATAAAGTTGATCCTCTCTTTCTCTCTCTCTCTCATTGTCCCTCTCTCTTTAAAAAAAAAAAAAAAGTCTGTAATTTTCAAGTTTAAAAAAAGTCATGTTTTAGGGCTGGGGATGTGGCTCAGTGGTACAGTGCTTGCCTTGCACACATGAAGCCCTGGATTCAATCCCTAGCACCAAACAATGTTTTAGACACAAAAAGCCTAATTTTTTTAACCTACATCTTTTATTGAAAGCAACTATTTAAAATATTTTCAATTAATCAGCAATAAATTTATTACTTTATAAGGGGCCTATAATCCCAGCAACTGGGGAGAATGAGGCAGGAGGACTGCAAATTTGAGGTCAGCCATAGTCACTTAACCGGGCCTTAAGAAACTGTGAGACCATGTCGAAAAAAGAAAAAGGATTAGGGATGTAACTCAGTGGTTACACACCCCAGGGTTCAATCCCCAGTACCAAAATAAGGAAGTGGCCCAGTGTCTTACCATTTATAAATTAGATCAATAAAGAAGTAAGTCATTTTAAGAAATACTCAGATAATGAAAGCTCATTAACATATGCTATCGAGACACTCTTCATTTGTATGCTGGCATGGAACACTTCTTCGCATCATATTAATTGAAAACTTTTGGCTTATAAACACTGTAATCATTGAACAGTATAAAAGGTTTGGACTGGGGATGTAGTTCAGTGGTCGAGTACTTGCCTAGCATGTGCAAAAAGAAAAAGAGGTTTCTCACCATATTCTTTTCACCTTCTTGAATCATATTTAGAAAGGTTTAGTCACCTGCTACATAGTAAAATGTAAATAGATGCTCTCAATAAAGCAATAAATTTTCTTGTTATTTCTAGTATGCCACTACAGACAAAACTATAACATAAAGCTATCATAAAAAGTAGGAAATAGCAAAGTAACTTTAAAGTATGTAGAATAAGAGAATTCTTTCCAACAATAATTCAACTACCTAAAGTGAACAACAAAATAATAATAAACCTTATTGGGCTTTGTACATTAGGGCAACACAATGTCCTAATAAAGTAACACCAAAAATATCTAATACTTCCTTCCCATGAATAAGTTACATATGAAAACCCTAAGCTGACCAATTCCTTAACTTTCTCCACTCCTCCTCATCCACAACCTAATATTGTAACTCTGAATTTAAATTTCCTCCAATCCCATCCTATCTTGTCTTTGGGGATACTTACAAATATTTTTGTGCTAAGCATTAAAAGAAATGAACAACAGACTAAACCGAAGACCCTCAAGTAAGATATTTCACCCTCTGCGTGGGGTTGGCCAGTTTCCTAAAGCTTTTGTCTCACCCTCCTACAAATTCATCTTTCTAGTGGAAATGAAGAAAAACACCAAGTGAGATGTACATTGAGCCGTGAGTGATCCCAGGTCAGCCTGATTCTCTGCCAGCAAAGGCCAGATAAAATTTAGTCTTCTTGTATTAGTTTCTTTCTCTCTTATCCTCTCAACGATCCTTCCCTTCCTGTACATGATTATACTATTGTAATTCGTCCGTAGTTACAATACTTCACTTCCAAAGGAATCCCTTCCCCGCTCCCGAAAGATACTAGCAGGGGCTGGAGCGGGGCTCAGCGGTTACATTGCTTGCCTGGCATGTGCGAGGGCGGGGGTTCGAGCCTCAGCACCACATACACAACGAAGTGTCAGAACAACGAAAGTCACATGAAAAACTAAATTAAAAAAAATAATTCTCTTTCTATGTCCCCCCTCTCTTAAAAGATAGCAGATCCTAGGACATTTTTCTCAATTCCATGATTATAAACCTCGTTCAAGGGAGGAGGTAAAGTTCCTAAGAGAGAAAAAGACCGGAATAGAATTCCTCAAGTCTCTCAGACCTTCCTCCCAACCTCCTGCACGTACACATGTAAGGGCTCCCAGAAACAATGAGTTACAAAAAGTCCAGACTCAACGGAAAGAAGAGGAAGTATCGGAACAATACCCAAACCAAACACAGGACCGAAAACCTAAGATCTCCTCCATCATCCCAGTCGGCTACCCCCACTTCCCTAGTTTCATCAAGGTCTCCAATTCGGAAAAACGGCCCCTCGCCGGTCATTTCCCCGCTACCGACGGCGAGGGAGTCACGCAAGTCGCGGGAAGAAAAAGGCTCGCTCGGCGGGTCGGAGCCCAGACGCTTTTTCTGCGGGAGGAAGGAGGCAAGCCAAGGGTGTGTAAAGAACGGAAAGTGAGCGATCCGGGGGGAGGGGGAATTAGGGCGCCAGAGCTAATCCCCGCCGCGGCCCGCGGGTGGGAAGGGGCAGCAGGTGAGCAGCCTCGGGAGCTGGGCAAGCCAGGCGGCGCTGGCTTTCGGGTCCGAGAAGTGCAGAGAGGGCTGGCAGTTCCGCCGGTGGTGGGTGGCGGCGCCGGGCAAGGGAGGAGGCTCGGAGCCAGGCGAATGTTTCGGGGTAGGGTTGTGGGACTGGTATTCCTCGTCGCCCGAGTCCCCCCAAGCTCACACCTCAAACCTGCTCTTGGTCACTCCGTTCACGTCCCTCCTCATGGGGCCGGCGGGTGCGGCCCGGGCCGGGCGCTGCGGCGTGCGAAGTGCAAACAGGGGACCTGGGGCAGGCCCGAGAGTTCCGGGACCGGGAGGCGGCGGCGGAGGGGCAAGGCCCGGGCCACCCGAGGGGCAGGAGAGACCTCTTGGCTACAGCCGGGCCTCCACCACCTCCCGCGGCTCCCGCAGCCGCGACGACTGCTCGTCGCTAGCTCGGCTCTCCCCTCAGCCTCAACTTCAACCCAAAACAAAAACACTCCCCACCTGCCAGCAACGCCGCTCCTCATTGGGCAGAGCCGCCCGGGCCGCGGAACGGCGGGGGAGGGGGAGGAGCGCGCGGCGGCGGCGCGAGACCACCCCTCCCCCACGCGGGCGCAGCCCCTGACGGTGCGCCCGAGAGCAGCCGGAGCGCGGCGGCAGCCGCAGCGGCCTGACCCCCTCCCGCCTCCAAGGCAGGCCGGCCCACCGGGAGAAGGCGAGGCAGGGAAGTGCCTAAGTGTCTGTGTGTGTTTGTGTAGGGGGGATGTGGGGCGGGAGCGAGTGCGCGCGTGCTCGTGGATTCGTGAAGGAGGGGAAAGCGGGAGGACCGCACAGGAGCCCCCTCTTTTGGCCCTGAACCCTTCTCCTCCCCTCCGCGGGCAAACACGCACGCACCAGCCCACACAGAACCTGAGCTTTCGGCCTAGTCTGCTCAACCCCTAATTTTGTCACTTCTTCCCAGTACAAATCATTTCTGGCCACCCACCTCCCGTCCCCTATCACTCACTGTCGCCTTGAACCCAAAGTGCAGCAGGCGGTCCCTGCTTGGAGCCATTTTCCTCCTGTTTCTGGATGTCTCTAGATTGGGGCAGTGCTGCCGCCGCCGCCTGCGTCGCCGCTGCCGTAGCCTCTGCTGCCGCCGCCTCCCCCGCCCCAGTGGATTGCATTACGGGGTGCTGCAGGGAGGCCTGGGGGGCCGCTGCGGGGCGGGTGTCTCCTTGTGCATGGCTTGGGAAGGCAGGGCCTAACTGTACTGAGCGGACGACCGAGAACCCCGCTGTGCTGCGGAGGTGGCCGCGAGCCGCATCTCGGGCCCGGGGTCTGGGGGTGCAGTGCTAGAGCCGGGCAACCATTCCTCGGGCAGGGGGAGGGGCGCGCCTCGGTGGGATGGGGGCGGGCAAGGCTAATGGGCCTTTGGCTTCCCCGCCCCTCCGGCGCTTTCGGCGCCCAATGGACTGTTGTGCCTGCCCGCCCTCCAATCAGGTCACTGGTTGGTGAGAACCTGAGCCTGACGCAACTTTGGCGGGAGAAACAAGCGTGTGAGAGCGAGTAGGCGGAGGTGTTTGACCAGGGGAAAATATGACTTAGTCACTCTTGGGCTCCTTGTATAAAAAACTGGTCTGTGTCATCATATCTCTATATTTTAACAACTACGGCATTCAAGGTCCCGAAATTTATGACTGACTTCCCACGAACTGAGGCTCAAGGTTGAGTTGCCCCTTCAAAAAGAAAAAACTAATGTCCCAAACATGAAATATTAGAAACTGTATCAAACTCCAGCAGTCCTGGCAGAAGCAGCAGTACTGCTTCTAAGTATATGTTCCCAAAGCAGTTATGAGCTTGTCTTCACACCTAGTCTTAGTGACTGCCTTGTTATGAATCCGATTGAGAAATGAACTTTTAAGAGCACTAAGAGCTGCAAGCCTCTAAGAATAAGCATATTTTAGCTGGCTTATTGCCCAATTCTTAAAGCACTTTAATAACCTTTCGTTTATGTCCTAGAAAGGGCTTCATAAGCAAGGAACCTAGTTTCAGAAAACTCAGTTTCAGATCCACAAACACAGGTCTGGATGTTACATTCCTCTATGGTCCTAGATATTTCTAATCTTTTTACTTCACTTCAGTCAGTGTAATAAAATAGCCTTTAAATTTAGTCACATCGAAGAGCTGCTTTCTCCCAGCCAAAACGATCCATCTGGTGAGTAACAACTGCAAAAGGTAAAAAACTGCACCCTGAGACAAATCAAACATAATGAAAAAAAAAAAAAAGGTTTCAAGTCTATCCATGGCTGTGGACCCATTTACAGTAGTATGCAGGGTAGACATTACTTTTTGATTTGTTTGAATTTTTTCTGAGAAGCTGGACAAATGAAAATTATCCAAAGACTAAAATGCTATTACACATAGGCATATTACTTTTTATCAAAGAAATTTATTTGCATGTAAATAAACAGGTTTTTATTTTGTAATGTTTCAGGGGGGAAAAAATCCCACAAACAGATTTTGTCTACTTTCAAAAAAATGAAAAACCCCAAAGTATTTACAGAACGGCCATACACACAGAAAATCAAATTTGAAAGATTTTCTTTAGAAAAGACCCTCCCCACTGCTCCTGATGTACATTTTGAAACTCAAAATTTAAAACTCAGCACTTACAGTTGAGCATGTTTCCCAACCTAGTTTCTGAGATATTAAATACTTCCTGCCCCCTCCAGATCAGCAATAAATGGAGGGCAGACATAAATGAGGAAAATGTTTGAAAATGAGACTGCCTAGGGATTATGAATGCTTCCTATACTGACATCTGCTTCAAGTGACTCAACTATGCATACTGTATGACTCATTAGCTCCCTGAAAGAGTTTCTTCTGAAATTTCATAGTATTGCTGCCCTAGAATTTCAGACCTAGACCTGAAAAAGGAAAATTCTTTTCAAGAGTCACCAACCTCAAGCCTGGTTTTGGCAATTATATTCTGCTTGCTCTCCCCTCTCCCCTTCAAAAATACTTGTTTTAAGACACTGAATTTGAACCTGAAATCTTCATGTACATCAGAGCAGATTTTGACCAAGAACCCCCTAACATGAAGCCAAAAGACAGAAGAGGAATCAGGTCAAACTGAGAATACATAAGACACCAGCAGCAGAAGGTAGAAGTTGACTTCATGTCCTTGCCGTCTTTTGAAACAGGAGAATGAGTAACACCTAGACAGGAGGGAGGTGTCCCAGGCTTGGTTTATTCAGCCTCTTCTCCTCCACCCTGTGGAGAAATGCAGTACTCCCTGGTTCTCAGGTAGGGTGAAGCAGTTTAGCCCCGGCTCCCTGTTAAGCAAGTTCAGATGCTGGGTCAGTGTGTGGGGTGTGCCCATCGACAATTCTGGGGCTTATCCTTCATCCAGATCCTAACTCGGGATTCTTTGATCTGGGATGAAGACAGAAAGAGAGAAAAAGCTTCCCAGTTTACTCATTTTGATATTTGCCGGCTCTGCTTCGGGGAGCTGAGCCCCTGATACTATGCAGTACATTCCCCACAAGATTTTCCCCACCCAAAACAAACTTAAAAACCATGGAACTTTTTAGTTTTCCTGCAGAAACCAATGAGATAGGATTCAAAACTAGGTGACAAACTCGTGAGAAATCCAACCTGTTTTATGTCTGAAAGGCTGCTACTGTTATCAGCATCACAAGATAAAGCACTCTGGTATCACCTTGCCCATGTCCTCCTTAGTGTCACCCAAGACATTTGATTCTGATTGGTAACCGATAACTTTTCTTGCTCCACTTTGCAATGTTTCGTTTCCTATTTCTTATCATATTGGGACTAGTACAAAAGTGGCAGAGTTGTTGAGAGCTGATGACCAAAAAAGGGAGAACACTGGAGCAAATGAGAGTCAAGAAAGAAAGCCAAAGCAGATTTTTCCAGTTCTCTGCTAACTCCAACCTGCAGAAAGAGCTGAATATAGAAATCTTCCATTTCTGATGAAGTCACTCCACTTATGACACACACACAAACATGAATCACCTGGCTTTTTTTTTTTTTTAATCCAGAAGTGTTGTGCTGGGGACTATGCCCCGCCCCGTTGATACAGATCCTGAATGGAATCATCAGGAATGGCACAGTGCAAGGTGTCAAAATCAAAGTAAGGCCGCAGAATTTTGAGAGGACCCTCCAAATACTGAGAACTTCTGTTGCACTCAAAACGGTCTCCTGGATTTTATATTTGTGAGAGGCTTCTTATTGATGTCCCCCAGAATCCAGATTCAGACCTGTTTCTCCAAAAAGGTCCAATTGTTTTGCTACATAGTAGCAAGGGTTTATCTTCATGCTCACCTAGCATTTCAGGCCCCCATTACTTCAAGTGAGCTTGAAATTGTTTTAAGTGAACTATGGCTGCAAACTTTTACTGTCTTATCTCAGGGAGCATACAGTGGAGTGGTAAAAGTCTGAACTCCTTCTTGTGATGAAGAGAAACAAAGAGCCCAGCTCTTAGGAATGGCATCAGTTCTCCTGCAAACAAAATGCTGGAATGCGGACTTTTGGCACATTGTGGAAATAGGAGAACAAATCATTCTATAATGGTTTTCATGCCACTGGATCAGGAAGGCTGTCCCACATTACACCTAACTGCATCTGAAAACATGTTTACATCCCCAAACGCCACCCTAGGTTTTTTTTTAAAAAGGAAAAAGATAAATCATTACCTCCACGGGAAGGTAACTCCTAATACTCCTATGATGTCTGAACTCTATGAAAAACCTTCTAAAATAAAAATATTTTGGTTTTTCTATTTAACTCCAAAGGCAGGCTCTGACTGATTTATTACTCTGCTTGGGCTTGATGTATCAGCACAAGCTACAAGCTCCCTACCATGAAAGGCTTATTAGCCTTCCTCTTTCACCTCCCATCATTTTGAACCCTGAACCTCACAGATTTAGAAAGAAACACTGTATAACAACAAAGGGTTAAAATATTACAAATAAATAGCTAAAATCATCTTCCCTCTCCCAATCACTCCCTAAGAAACAGACACCAAACATTGCTTAAGTGTCCAAAATGACCCTAGTCCTTCATTTGCCCACACCTCAAATGGACAACTACCCAAAGGTGAACAACCTTCATGCAAATGCATCAAGGAATGTATTGCTTGTTCATTTTCTGCCCAGCCCTTCAAATACATGCACTAAAATGAGTTTAAAACATGGCCTAAAAATGGAAAAAGGGAGGAAAAATATATATGAATATTTCCCACAAAACTGTTTCCCCACCCTTCCCTCTCCTTACAACCCTCCCACCACCCTCCCTTTCTTAAGCACATATTTTTAACATTTTCTTTCTAGCAAAAGAATAAGGAATTCTTGATAACCAGAATCACACCCTGTGGTCTCATTAGTTGGGTCTGGATGTACCTTTCTAAATTCACCCAGCTTGGTGTCAAAGCCATGACTTTTAGGATTCTTAAACACAAATCAGACATATCTTGAGTCACCCCTTGTGTTGGTTTACATATAAACTTATCATTAATTACTTCACTGGCTATGTTTGTTTATAAACCAAGGTTCCTAATTGCCGATCAGGGCCACATCCATAAGATCATCATCTTCCTCCCCAATCATAAAGTCAGGGCTGAGCCTTGAGGGCCTGTCTGTAGATAAGATTGTGTTACTTGTCACAGACAAGGACTGGTCTGAAGAAATAGGTGATTTCGACCAACTCTCTGGCTTGATGCTATGAGATTTTTTCTTGTCTCTGTCTTTGTCCCGGTCCCGGTCTCTATCTTTGTCTTTTACTTTCTTCTTTTCCTTTTTGTGCTTCTTATGCTTCTCTGTGCTATATTCTGGAAGTGGTCGGATGCCATCATCTGAGCTAGGGCTGTTCTGATAAGATTTCTCTGCTATCGAGGAGCCTGACTCACTTTCACTGTCCAGATTCTGGGGAGTATATGCTGGTGACTTACTATGGCTGGGAGAGCCACGTTCATGTTTCGGAGTAGAACCACTGATCAGTGGAGAGCCATAGTTTTTGGAAGAGGCCATCTGTGGCCTGAGGCCTTCTCCACTACTTTCCCCAGGTTTCTGCAAAGTCACTTTGGCTTTAATGCTGGGGGAGCCTCCATCATGCTTACTGATGATAATTTTTGCCACACCTGTGCTCCCCACATTTTTTGACTCTGAGGTCTTCTTAGAAGAATCCACTGAGCCCCCAGAAGTGGAAACCTTTGATTTGTCCTTCTCACCTTTCTCACGTTTGCTCTGGAACTCTCCTCCTGACATGTTATGCTTTGAGGACATAGGATGGCTAGAAGAATTTGTGCTCACCCCCATCTGACCATCCATTGGATCTTCACCCCCAGGTCCACTGGTGACAACCCCATGCTTCAGTTTATCTATGACAGCTGTCAAAGATGGCTTCTTATTTCTGCTGGGAGATTTCCCTTTGGAACTGCCATGCGGGTTCTGAGAGGATGACATGGAAGAGCCACTTGAGGAAAATGAGGAAGATGCTGTACAAGAATTAGATGATGGGGGAGTTTTCTGGGATAATGAGCCTGAGGATCCTAAACCTGAAGATGACTTCATACCAGAGCTTGAACTGGTTCCAGACATATGAGAACCACCAGAACCTGAACTGATAGGGGACTTGGCTTTAGAGGACGGAGGAGTCCCAGGAACAGGCTTCATTGGAGAGGCAAGCTTATCAGAGCTTCCAGGAGGTCTTGAATGAGAAGGGGATATGTTTGGTTTACTTAAAGAAGGATTCATAAGTGATGATGGCTTGCCTTGAGGTTTCATCTTGGTACTGCTAGAGCCACTACTCAGTCCATGCTTGGTAATGGGAGAGGAACCTGGCTTTCCCCCAGGCTGAGATGGATTTTTAGACTGACTAGACCCAGAAGACCCTTGGCTAGAATACATACTGCTACTTAACTTGGAACTTGATGAGCCTTCTGATTTACTGCTTTTCATCTTGCCTGAGGTGGAAGCGGAAGAGGAGGAAGAGGAGGAGGAAGAATGGCTATGGTGGCTTTTGCTGCCTGAGGAAGACACAGAACCACTGCTGGTATACTGGCTATGAGAGGAGGGCTTGCCCACCATTACAGTTCCCTTAGGGATCTGAATAGTGATTTTGGGAATGGGTGGTGTGGAAACACCGGGGGGAGTCTGAGATCTTCCTGAACTGCCTGGAGATTTAGATCCACCTGTACTGGTAGGTGGGGTGAAGGGTCGATTAGAACTGTGAGATGGAGACTTTCCCTCAGTGTCTGCCTTCTTCCGCTTTGGAGGCTTATCTTTGCTTTTCCCATCATTAGATGGGGTCCGGCTGCGCTTCCCTGGTTTGCTGTCTAATCCTGGGCCTGACAGACTACTATTACCAGTACCATTGCCTTCTTTTACCCTTTTTTGAGTCTTTTCTTTCCCT
This sequence comes from Aplodontia rufa, assembly GCA_004027875.1. NCBI lineage: Eukaryota > Metazoa > Chordata > Mammalia > Rodentia > Aplodontiidae > Aplodontia > Aplodontia rufa. Next base: position 48,467 of record PVKS010008780.1, read on the forward strand.
AAGTCACCAGTGGTCATTAAAGGGCTCTGACTACCACTGTGATGCTCCATAAGATCTGCGGGACCCAAAGCCTTACCAGCTATTGATATAATACTGAAATCAACAGTGTCAGCTTGACTGTTGCCTTTAAATTTTGTTTCCCCATTATCACCTCCAAGCATTGGCACCCCCAAAGTATTTAGTGCCTGAGATGCAAACCCTTTGAAATCGTCATTATCCCCACTTTGGCTGCTTTCATCAAAATATTCTTCTCCAAAACCACTTTGGCTCTGGCTGTTCAATAAATCAGGATTGAAATCTACTCCATCAGGAAAAAAATGATTGGTAGGAGAGTCACTACTGGGGCTACCAGCAGCATCCGCAATAAGGTCAGCTGGATCAGTGTATGGATTTTCATTATTATTGGTTTGAAAAACATCAGAGTCAAAAAGGGCACTCTGAGAATGCCCAGAACTCGAAGAATCTCGAACAGGGGTGCCAATGGGTGGGCAATCATCACTAGTGCTGGGAAGCTTAGAAGCTTCTTCTGCAATGTCTGAAAGGATATCAGTTACATCTTGGCCAATGCTGTCTGAACTGGATAGCCGGACCATTCTTTGAATACTGGGTTGGGGGTGAGGTACCGGTTGTGGATAAGTTGTGGGAGGTGTGCTACACTGGCTTGGAGCTGGAGTGATGTGTGGCGTATCCAAAGTGTCACCTGTCATATTGACATCAAAGATAGGGTTTTGTGAGTCAACATCCATTGAAAATAGCTCCCTCTGAAAGTCATCTTCAGTCTGGTGCTTGGGTTTGTCAGGTGGTAATCTTGATGACTTCTTCTTCTTGGTCTTGTTGCTCCCCGGACATATTTCCATCCGGGGTGAGCCAGAAGAGGAGTTCTGCCTTTCTAAAGGGCTGCTTCCATAAAGGGTTGAGAAATCCTGGGCAGGATTATCTTTAAGAAGGTTCATGAGCATCGGGTGGTTCTTGGTGTTGCCGGCCATCGAAGAGACAGGTGGCGGCGTGTGATGAGGAGGGGTCGGACTCGAGCCAATGGTAGACCCCCCGTTCCCTGTGATTTGCAACAAACTGGTAAGAATTGGGTTCTGAGACACCTTGCTGAAGTCCTCCCCATGGCCCACCGACTCATGCCGATCTTTGATGCTCATGCTCATATTAAACAAGGTGGTAATGGGACCCCCCGGAAAGGTGTTGGTTGGTGTAGTGGTACCACTCATTGGGTTGTTGCCTGTGGTCATGCCATACCCTGGGCTGCTAGCCGGGGGCAGGTTCTTTTTCACCATGTCTTCAACTGTCTCTGCAATGAGGGACAGTGCTGGGGTGTCAGCCTGAATGGTTTCAGCCTTCCTCCGAATAGCCCTCATCGTCACAGGGATGGACATACATCTGTAAGATACGATGGAAAAAAACAGTTAACAATGCACTAGCTGCTGAAAGAAACCAATTTTTCATTTAGGAAAACAGGCTCTAATTTTGACTGAAATTAGATTAAACCATCATAAGTTTGCAATAATCAAGTTTTAGATAAAACAATCTGTAAGGCAAGAATAGTTCTATCAAATGCCAAAGCTTTGTATACATTCATTCTAAAAAGAATGTGACCCAGTAGGCAGCTATTAGCCACTTATGAAACACAATCCAAAAACAGACCACAAACAAGAGTACAAATGATTTGATTTCACATTGAGGTAAAAGAAAACTAATAATATTAGAACTCAGTAAGAGAATACCTTCCTTTGAGGGCTTTACATGTTAATTAATGTGATATATCATTTACTTTAGTGAACCACTAAAAAGACTCTTTCATCAAATTCTAAACTTTAATGGCTTAGATCATCCTAAAGCTACAACATTGCTGGGAATGGTGGCACATGCCTATAATCCTAACAACTTGGGAGGCTGAGGCAGGAGGACAGCAAGTTGAAAGCCAGCCTCAGTAACTTAGAGAGACCTTGTCTCAAAGTTAAAAAAAAAAAAAAAAAAACAGGGGTGCAGCAGCTATGGATATGCCTCAGTGTTTAAGCCGCTACATTCAATCCCTGCGCTGTTGTGGAAAGCACTACAGTGAAATCTTGTTTATTTTAAAGCAAAGAACTTTTTACCTTCCAGATAAACCAGTATTTTTAAACATACATTTGAAAACATTTTGCTCTAGACCATATGTCAGCAAACGTCTCCTTAAGGCACCAGATAGAAGTGATAGTTTTGTAGGTCATAGGTGTTCTGTCCAACTACTCTGCCATCTCAGCTTGAAAGCTGCCATAGACAGAACACCCACCAGTGTTCCAATAAAATTTATTTACCAAAATAGACTACTAGTGCCTGCTTTAGGGAAAAAAAAATCTCAAAATTACGTATGAATATTTCTGGGAAGATGACTGGTTTAAGTATCTTCTCACATATTGCCTTTTAATATGATACATCTGTTAAAAAGTGGCAAAACAAGAAAGGTAAGAAATGAACATCTTACTTCAGCTGTCTCCTACCTTTAAGTACACTAATGCCTGACCTAAAGTTACCTATCTTATTTCCTGTTACTGCACAGGGATATTAAATTTAAAAAGTTCATACCACTTTTAAATCTAAAAAACAGAAAAGACTGAATTCGAAGGCATTATACTGTGATTTTCACCTTTATTTCCAGTTCATTCTAATATTGAAAACATGGCACTGTGATGTTTCGAAAATTGTCAGTGCTACCTTTGAACAACTTTGGCAATGAAGTCATCTGTGCAGATTAGTGCATCTGAGAGCCCCTTGTAGAGTTTACAGCTCACATGTGTTGAGTCCTGCACATCCATTACCACTAAAAGACAAAATATAGAGATATTTGTGATATATTGTTTTTGACTTTCCAAAAAAGATATAGGGAGCAAACTGCTCCCCTGAAAGAGGTATTAACCACCCATACAACTCACCACACACCAGGGAGTCATTCACAGGGTGCTGAAAAGACACACTGAAACGGGACTCTGAAAGGGGACATACTTCAAACTGGAGGAGCCCAGGTGAATCTAAAAAAGCAAAGAAAAAGTTCATAAAACAATCAACCAAATATAAGACATGAGACATAACAATCCTTAAATATATAGTAAAATTATTTTTTCTCTTTTTGGAAATTTCACACTTTTTCTCTCTCACACACACCCACCCCTTCTAGGTCATGCACATATAACAAGGAATCAGATTCCAATAAATTACCAGTTTAATGTAATTTTTTTCAGAACAAAAATGTAACTAAACTTTTAAATTTCTGAGATAAAGATATTTCAAATCTAAATTATTTTTTTTCTAGCATTACCTAGCATTAGTAACTGAACCTAGGGCCTTATGTATGCAGGGCAAGTGCTTTACCAGTTAGCTATATCTGTAAGCCAAACATTCTGATAGCCTAGGAAGGAAAATCACATACTTTCATGGGAAAAACCATGCACGTTTGTAATACCAGTACTCCCTGATGAAAACTCATTTTTAAATGCCCTGAAGCTATTTCAAGAATTCTCCTAGGATTCAAACACATGAAATGCTCTATGTCTTTACTCCAACTCTCGAATTTTTCTTTTTTTGTACTGTGGATTATGCCACCAGGTGCTTCACCACTGAGATATGTCCCCAGCCTTTTTCCTTTTCTTTTCTTTGAGACAGCGTTTCACTAAATTGCTGACTTTGAAGACTTTGAACTTGTGACCCTCTAGCCTCAGCCTCCCAGGCTGCTGGGATTACAGGGGTTGTGCCACCACACCCAGCCCCTTTTCTTTTTGAAACAGAGTCTCATTAAATTGCTTAGGGCCTAACTTGTTGAGGATGACTTCCTGTCTCAGCCTCTAGAATTGCTGGGATTATAGGCATGTACAAAGGCACCCAGCAATTTTCATTTACATGAATGATATCTTCTGATTTACCTTCCCTCTTTCTTCTTGCCTACCATGTGCACTAAACACTTTTATGGGAATGCTTTATGACCAAGGTAAAAAAAAACTGATCACCTAGAGCTGCCAAAATCTATATCAAAACATCTAATAGCTAACTGTGTTTGAAAAAATCACACTTCCAGAATCCTCACAGAAAAAGAAGGGGGTACAGATCTCCCTTTGGAAGCCATATGATTAAATTCTCCGAAGAATGGGAAAATATACTAAGCAGTAGACTTGAAAGGCACTGTCCGAACAACCTAAAATTTAGATATCAAGAACTTGTCTTGGGGGGCTGGGATAGAGCTGGAGCAATGGTTCAGTGGTTACACTGCTTGCCTGCCATGTGTGAGGATATGGGTTCGAATGTCACCACCAGGAACACAAGGAAATGCCAGAGCCTCTCAAGGCTGGAGTGGTAGCTCAGTGGTTAGAGTGCTTGCCTGGCATGTGTGAGGACCCAGGTTCAAACACCAGCACCATATACACAACTAAGTATCAAATGAAAAATAAATAAACCAGAGCTGGAGCAGTGGCTCAGGGGTTATGGTGTGGGCCACATGGGAAACTAAATAAAAACTGATTCTCTCTCTCTCTCTCTCACGGTCCCTCTCTTTAAAAATAAATAAATAAAAAACGGATTCTCACTTTCCCCTTCTCTTTTAGAAAAGAAAGAAAAAGAAATTGTCTCACTACAACAAGGCACCTGCTGCAATGTACAGGACCTAAAATACCTAATTATATTACTAGGATTAGAAAAAGAGTTAAGTCCATGACAAGAAACAGTGTATTCCAAATGTCACCTGGAAAAAAGACTGGTTTAATCAAAATCATTTGTAGCAGTAGATTCCCAACTCTTCCCACTGAGGTTTAATTTAATTCATTTGGGTGTGAAAACCATCTCTTGATGGTCCACCAAATTAAAGAACCACTGCAATAGTTAGCTCCCATTTTCCAATAAATATATCAAAAGGAAAGGCAGGGAAGCTGGAATGGTGGCTCAGCAGTTATGGTGCTTGCCTGGCACCATACCCAGCACCACATACACAACAAAATGTCGGAACAATGAAAGCCACGTAAAATAAACTAAATAAATAAAAATTGATTCATAGTATCCCTCCTTTTAAAAAAAAAAGGAAAAGCAGGGGGCCGGAGTGATGGCTTAACAGTGGAGCTCTTGCCTGGCATATGCAAGGACCTGAATTCGTAATCACAGCACCAAATACACAACTAAATCTTGGAGAAACAGTCCAGACCAAAAAACTGAAACTGATCCTCTCTCACTCTATTTACAAGAAAAAGGTTGGGATGGCTGGAGTGGTGGCTCAGCGGTTTATGGAGCTTGCGTGGCAGGCATGGACATGGGTTCGAACCCCAGCATCACATACACAACAACATGTTGAGCAATGAAAGCCACAAGAGAAACTAAATAAAACTGCTTCTCTCAAAAAAATAAATAAAATAAAAGGAAAAAGAGTACCTTCTTTCAAAATGGTTCTTTTGACACAGCTTCCAATTAAGGTGTTATAGGCCACCTGGTGTCTGATTATATTCAGGATAAGAGGAACTCGACCAGGATGCTGAAAGGTGATTTTGCTAACAAGTGTTCCCTGTAGACTTCTGCCATCGGGAAGAGGAGCATCCTTGTTGAGGAAATAGCAATGCTGCTGCCCTGGAAGAGCCTTGACAAAAAGAACAAAGAAAATGAATGTGGTTTACTAACCTACTCTACTCTGACCATAAACCCCATTGTACTCTTACCACAAACCATCCTGGAAAATCTACTGCTCAGAACATTATAGCACAGTCTTACAAAATAATAGAACTCCACAACAGATTCTTAGACTAGCGGATATCAGAAATGCTAATGAGATACTAATTTGGCTGAAAAGATTCCTTTTTAGGAACTACTCTGAGCTGGTAGATTCCTAACTTAGCTAACATAAACATTCCTCAGAAATTTGTATTAAAATTGAAATTTGTATTTCAAAACCATAACTGCAAAATCTGTTGTGGTTTTCTTTTTTTTTTCTTTTCTTATGGCTCTGAGATTGAACACAGAGCCTTGTGCAGACTCATCAAGCACTCTACTACTCAGACACATACCCAGCCCTTTCTCTAAAAACTTTAAGACAGGCTAGCCGCAAACTTGCAATCCTTCTATTCACTCTCCGAAGTAGTTGAAGTTATAGGAGTGCACCACTGCACCAAGCTCAAAATCTCTATTTTTAACAAAACATCCTGTTGTAATTATGATGCATCCAGAATTTGTGAACAACTGTTAGTCTAGATTATCATCAAACATTCAAAGAAACTCAAGCCCACATGTGGTTCTGAAACCTTTCATAATTTATTCATCCTACCAGTTTTCATTCTCTATATATCTGCCCCGCCACTTTTTTTTTTTTTGGTACCAGGGAGTAAGCATTTAATCACTGAGCCACATCCCCTTTTTATTTTTTCCTTTTTTTAAGAGAAAAAGAGGGACAGTGAGTGAGTGAGAGACAGAGAAAGAATCAATTTTATTTAGCTTTTCTTCTGATTTTTGTTGCTCTGACATTTAGCTGTGTATGTGGGGCTAGGGTTTGAACCTGGGTCTTAGCTCATGCCAAGCAAGCACCATAACTGATGAGCCACTGCTCCAGCCCCTCCATAGCCCTTTCCATATTTTATTTCATGACAGAGTGTAAGTTGCTCAGGGCCTCCCTAAATTGCTGAGGCTGGCTTTGAACTTGCAATCCTCCTGCCTCAGCCTCCTGAGTCACCAGGATTACAGGCATGTGCCTCTACACCCAGCTCTCTGTATGTACTTGAAGGACTTTTCCAATTGCAAACTCATGGCACTTGAAAGAACTAAACAATAAGAATTTCTAACATCTGCTTGTAAAAGTCCAGAATATTATGAAGAGATTTTCATCTCTCCAAGAAATGTTAACAAAGAAATATGCACTGCTGTTTCCCGACTCAGAGGCTCATGACCATTTTCTTTGGTATGTTTCAGAGACTTGTAATTTCTTGCCTGACTGAGGAAATAGGTCATGATCAAGTCATCCAAATGAAAGCATAGACCTATGCTATACATAAAAGAAGTTTTTGACTGTGGGTTCAAACATAACCTACAACATTCTAACTCCATAGAGCCTTACTTACAGCATAAAATCGCATGTTGTGATTTAAAGGAATGGGATCAGGATCCTTTGACAGCTCAAATTGAGTGATCAGTTCATAGAGGGGTACATAAGTTGGCTGAGTCTCAAATAATGGAATTCCTAGAAAAAGATGGATTAATATTGATATAATATAATGATATAATACAATATTGTGATTTTTTTAAAAAAGAGAGAAAGAGAGATCAATTTTAATTTTTCATTTGGCTTTCGTTCCTCTGACACTCTGTTGTGTACATGGTGCTGGGATTTGAACCTGCATCCTTGCGCATGCAAGGCAAGCACCTTAGCTCCCGAGCCACCACTCCAACCCCACAATGTTATAATATTAACATAGTATTAATATGTTAACATCACATGAAGATCAAAATGTTCAAAGCTCAATTTTTCCTTCATGAATTTTACATTCATTCACCCTCTTTTTAAAAAAGTATTTACCAGTATAAAACACTATTAACATCTATACCTGTAGATACTTTTTTGAGGTCTACAAGATTGTAAGTAACCCAGGGTAAACTGAATTTGAATTTTCCTGTTTACATTTATACTAAGTATTAGCTCCTACTGGTACATTTTGGTAAGGAATTTGAAAAAAGAAAAAAAAACTCACCTGTGCAGTTCTGCAGTTTCTGAACAAATGTTCTAGATACTGGGATTGGCTGGGGAAATTTCAAGAAGAAACAGGCAGGAAGATCAACACTGTTGGCACTGGTGATGGAGGAGAAGGAAGGGGTCCTTCAAAAAAAGGGTGCGGGGAAGAAAATGAAAACTCCAAACACCTATTGTTAGACATGTATCACGCAGTTAACTATTTACAAGATCTATCAAAGGTCATTCTTTGAATTTCCTTCTAACAAATCCTAAACATAATTTACTAATGCTGAAGTATTTACTCAAACATTTATCCTGGGGAGAGGGGTGTAGCTCAGTTGTAGGGCATTTATTCAACATGTGCAAAGTGCTGGGTTCAACACCCAGTACCAAAATTCAAACCAAACAACACATTTATTCAAGACAGAGAATGTTAGTACTAAGAACAAACCTTAGAAAAGGAACACTGAAATAGATGCTGAACAAAATGTAACTCAATGGACAAAATAAGTAGCAAACATCTAAAAATTTAACTGGGAAGAGGCAAGTGAAATATTGTTTCTTACTGCAGCTAACATTGAAAACATGGACTTTGCTTTTCTAAAATTATCTTTATACAGCCTAACTTTTTTAGAGATATTGTGGGTAACGGAAGGGAATACAGGTGGGAAATTGGGGGTAGCATTCCAGAAACTATACGCATTTTATATTATTTTGTTAAAAATTTGTATGGTTGTTCAAATATAAAAATAAAAAAATATATAAAATAAATAAATAAAATTATCTTTAACTTACCATTTGTTGTCAACTGGATGTGACCCCATAATTAATGGTGCAATTGGGAGTTTATACATAGCAGATGTTCCTTCAATTGTGACAGATGCATTCATGCCCAGAGATCGAGGAACTAGGAATACGAAAGGAAACATAATCTTCAAAGTAACACAAATTACTTGAACTACAAGATTAAAAAAAAGAGAATATCTGCATTATATAATTATAAATCAGCCATAATTTATCAGATACTTTTTTTTAAAGAAAGAGGGAAAGTGAGAGAGAGAGAAAGAGAGATTCAACTTTTAGCTTTTCACGTAGCTTTCATTGCTCTAACACTTCATTGTGTACGTTGTGCTGGGTTTGAACTCACGTACTCGGACATGCCAGGCAAGCACTGTACCCAATGAGCCACCACTCCAGCCCCTTATCAGATACTCTATTTAACTTACAAGTACTGGAAGTTATCATTTTAGCCAACCACTATTTTGCCAGTAAATAAAACAAGAAACAATACAGTCCAAGGAAAAAAATTTTTGAGTAAGGCACAGTGGCACATGCCTGTAATCCTGGCATATAATCTCAATTCTCTAAGTATATAGGCATGCAACACCATGTCTGGATTCAGAAAAAATTTTTGAGAGGGTTCATTAACACTATTTTCTCCAACATCAGGATACATTTAAATATGATTATAATTTATGCAATAATCAACAACTGAAGTTATAAAGGAACCAAATAAGGTATCATGCCATTTTTTAAAATTATTTTTAAAGTCGTAGACGGACACAATGTATTTATTCTCATGTAGTGCTAAGAATAAAACCCAATGCCTCACACCTGCCAAGCAAATGCTCTACCACTGAGATATAACTCCAGCCCCACTCATTCTTTTGCTATATTAAGATCAAATAGATAAATAACATTCATTTCTATAGTTTATTGATTCATTCATTCATTCATTCGAGAGAAAACAAGGGGAAGAGAAACAATTTTATTTTTTCATCTGGCCTTTGTTTCTCCAACACTTAGTTGTATATGTGGTGCTGGGGTTCAAACCTGGGTCCTTGCACATGCAAGGCAAACACCATAATCACTAAACTACCACTCCAGCACCCCTGTAGTTCTTGATAAGTTTACTACCTTATTCACCTTTAAAGAAATGAGTAAAAGCCAGGAAAAGTACCACACACTTACAATCATAGCAACCTGGGAGACTCAGATAAGAGGATTCCAAGTTTGAGGCCAGCCTCAGCATCTTAGGGGTACCCTCAGAAAATTAGTAAGACCCTGTCTTAAAAATAAGAAATTAAAAAGACTGGATATCTAGCTCATGGTAAAGCACCCCTGAGTTCAATCCCCAGTACAAAAAAAAAAAGTAGAGCTGATTATTTCAGGTTAAATGGTTTATATTTCTTCATTCACTCATTTATTATGAAGCTCTAACTATATATGTTGTGTATACATGTATATGTGTGTATATTTATATATGCATATGTGTACAGGTATTATATATATATGTATATATATATATGCATGTTGTATTGGGTACACATGGCAAGGATATAAAACACAATAAGGAGTACCAAACCAGAAATTATAAGCAGTATAGGCATCAAATTTTTACAAGTATTTTATAAAACACTGGAAAAGTAGCTAGAGCGGTGGCTCAGTAGTTACGGTACTTGCCTTGCATGCGTGAGTACACGGGTTCAAACCCCAGCACCATGTATACAATGAAGTGTCAGAGCAAAAAAAGTCCATGAAAAACTAAACAAAATTGATTCTGTCTTTCTCTCTCTCTCACTGTCCCTCATTCTTTCTTTCATTTTTTTTCTCTCTCTTTCTTTAAAAAAAAAAACACTGGACAAAACCTTCAGTAGTTTACATCTAAAGACTTACCATTATTCTCATGCAAAATGATAGGAGATGCAGTCTTATCATCCAGCAGATCGGAAGGAGAGGCATAATACTTCATATTCATTAAATGACCTATGAAAAATAAAATTCATTACCACATCTTTTTCATTATATTGCAAATAAAAAAAAGCATTCACAGTTCTATAAACCTATATGCAAGGTCGCTCAGTGGTTGGAGTGCTTGCCTGGTATGCATAAGAACTCAGGTTCAAACCCCAGCACCACATACATGATTAGGTGTTGGAGAAAAAAAGGCCAGATGAAAAAATAAATAAGGGCTGGATCGGTGGCTCAGTGGTTACGGCGCTTGCCTGGCATGCCCAAGTACACTACTTCAAACCTCAGCACTACGTACACAATGTAGTCTCAGAGCAACAAAAGCCATGAGAAAAACTAAATAAAAATTGATTCTCTCTGTCTCTGTCTCTCACAGTCCCCTCTTTTAAAAAAATAAATACTAAAAAATAAAAATAAATTAAATTTATTCTTTCACTCTCTTTCATTCTCTCCCTCTACCTTCAAAAAGGAAGTAATTTCAAAGCTATGAGAACCATGCTCCCAGGCAGCTTACCATATATAACAAAAGATTAAGTATTCATTCTGAGAGCAACAATTTACTTCACACAATTGAAAAACAACAACGGGGGTGGAGGGGTGCAAGTATTAACATCTGATAACAGTATGAAATATATAAACAACTGGCAATTTTCTCCCTCTCCTTATATCTTTCTAAGCCCAAGGTGAAATTAAAAGTAATGAGTCTGCAACTCAAATTAGATATTTTTCTAAATAATCAAAATAGAATAACCTACCCCCACTCCTGGGAGTAAGATAGCCAACACTTCCATGAAGAATCTTATCCAAGGGACCAGCATTAGTTGCTTTCCTGCAAAACAAATTATCTATGTTTGCTTGCATTTAGGCACAGAAAGTCTTAGTAGATAGCATGCGATCAGCTCTTAAAAGTCACATAGTAGGGCTGAGATGTAGCTCAGTGGCAAAGCACTTGCACAGCATTCCCAACGTCCTGGGTTCGACCCTCAGTTCCAAAAAAAACAAATAATAAACCCCAGCCAAAAAAAAGCCTAAAAAACCAAACAAACAAAAAAGTCCTATAATAGGGGCTGGAGTGGTGGCTCAGTGGTTACAGCGCTTGCCTGGCATGCACAAGTGTATGAGTTCAAACCCCAGCACCACATACACAGCGAAGTGTTGGAGCAACAAAGGCCACATGAAAAACTAAATAATATTCTCTCTCTCTCTTTAAAAAAAAAAAAAAAGTCATGTAACTGAGCGCAGTGATGCATTCCTATAATCCTAGCTACTTTGGAGATTAAGGCAGGAGTATCCCAAATTCAAGGCCAGTCTGGCCAACACTGCAAGACCATGTATCAAAATGAAACAAAAAGGGCTAGGGATGAAGGTTACAAGTGGGGCACTTCTATGTTCAATCTTCAGTACTGCCCCCTAAAAATCTTATAATGCAAGATGCACTGGGTCTGATCTCCAGCAGTGCAAAAAGAAAAAAAAAGCTTTGAAATAATACCCTAACAATTCTGTTCTGTAATTGGGCATATGATAAGTATATTTCATCTTCAAATTAAAAGGTAAATAAAAATTATAACTACACTCCTATTTATTAGAAGGGAGTTCAAGTCTGACAAGTGTTCAAATAAAAACCTACTGCATTCCAATCAATGACTTAGTGATGTTGATACTCATAAGGTGGAACACAGTCATCATTTGGAAACAGAAAGGAGATGGTCATGATGGACAGTATATTGTATGTATAATACAGATATATAATTTAATAATACACATCCATAATAGAGATGTTAAAGTTATAGGACAGTCCCCTGGGTGAAAAATTATGAGACAGAATTGATTCTTTAGCCAGTCTTACCAGTACATAACTGCCATTTTAGATAGATCTTGTTCTAAGGATTGGAGAGCCAAGTACATTTTAGTCTTCAATTTGCTGGAAAGTAGATGAGGATAAAATGAGTTAAATTGTTGGGAAAAAACATATATACATACACAAACACTGATACTAAAGCCTAGCCAGCTGTAATGGCACATGTCTATAATCTCAACAGTTCAGGAGGCAAAGGCAGAAACATCTCAAGTTCTAGGGCACTTTCAGTGCCTTAGCAAGATCCTGTCTCACAATATGGGGGTTGGGGTCTCAGGGACAAAGCAATGGCTCAGAAGTACAGTGCTGGCCTTGCATGTGCAAGGACCCAAGTTCAAAACCCAGCACCACATACGTAGCTAAGTGTGTTAGAAAGGCAAAAACCAGATTAAATAAAATAAATAAAATTGATTCTCTAAAAAGAAAGAAAAAAAGAGAAACAAAGAAAGAAATTGAAGAAGGCCTAAGAAGCAACAGTATATTGGAAGCACCTAAAATTTTTTGTTTTTGTTTTTGTTTTTTGTTTTTTTTTTTGTTTTTTTTTAAAGCAAGAGGGACAGTGAGAGAGACAGAGAAAGAGAGAAACAACTTTATTGAGTTTTTCACTTGGCCTTTGGTGCTCCAACACTCAGTTGTGTACGTGGTGCTGGGGTTTGAACCCGGGTCCTCGTGCTTGCCAGGCAAGCACCGAAACCGCTGAGCCACCGCTCCAGCCCCTTGTTTTTGTTTTTGAGGTGCTAGGGCTTGAACCCAGCCACACTCTAACAGGGAGCTACATCACCAGCCTTAAAATAACTTTTTAAAAAAAGAACCAACTTTGAGCCAGGCATGGTGGCACACCTATAATCAATCCCAGTGACTTGTCAGGCTGAGCCAAGAGGATCACAAATTCAAAGCTAGTCTCAGCAAATTTCCAGGGCCCTAAGCAACTTAGTGAGATCCTATCTCAAAATAAAAAAGTCAGGGATGTGGCTCAGTGCTTAAGCACCCCTGGGTTCAATCCCTGGTTTAAAAAAAAAAAAAAAATTTGGACTGGTGGCACACATCCTGACATCCTGGCTACTTGGAGTTTGAGGGAAGAAAATCTCGAATTTAAGGTTAGCCTTAGCACCTTAGCAAGACCCTTTTCAAAATTTAAGGTTTTTGGTTTTGTTTTATTTATTTTTAATAAAGAGAGGACAGTGATAGAAAGAATCAATTTTATTTGGTTTTTAATTTGGCATTCATTGCTCTGACACATCATTGTGTACATGGTGCTGGGGCAAGTACTACAAGCGCTGTAACTGCTAAGCCACCATTCCAGCCACCCTATCTCAAAATTTTACAAAAATTAAAAAGAGCAGAGGATATAACTACATGGTAGAATAACCCTGAATCCAATCCCCCAGTAATGGCAAAAAAAAAAAAACATAACAGGGGCTGGAGCGAAGGTGCTTGCCTGGCATGCGTAAGGGTGTGGGTTTGAACCCCAGCACCATGTACACAATGAAATTTCAGAGCAACAAAACCCACATGAAAATCCACATAAAATTGATTCTCTCTCTCTGTTACTCTCTTAAAAAAAAAAAAAGCTGGCAGGTTAATGGAATCCAGGATAGGTTAAAAATAAAAATAACAAGGAATTAATTCCACAATAAATAATTCCTTTCATCCTGGAAATCAAAATATTGAAGGCATCTCAAGAATACTGACAGGGGGCTGGAGCGGTAGCTCAGCAGTTTTGGTGCTTGCCTGGCAAGCACAAGGACCCGGGTTCAAACCCCAGCACCACGTACAGAACTAAGTGTTGGAGCAACAAAGGCCATGTCAAAAAAATTGTTTCTCTCTTTCTCTATCTCTCTCACTGACCCTCTCTCTTTAAAAAAAAAATAATAATAATAATACTGTCAGACTCAGCAAAGACATCATAACACAAAATCTAGAACAACCATAGATATGCTGGGGAGGCAGAGGGAGGAAGAATAGGGTAGGATCTAGGGGGACAATCAACAATGTAACATACTCTTTAGCCCCAAAAACCCAATAATACTTATCAATCATGTAATTCTGAAAAATTCACAATCTAAGCATTTATATCACTTGTAGGAGGGAACTACAAAAGAATTAAAGAGATTGTGGTGTGGGGGTAATTCTGGTTTAAGAACATATACCTGGGGCTGGAGCGGTGGCTTGGCGGTTACAGTGCTTGCCTGGCATGCAAGAGTATGCAAGTTCAAACCCCAGCACACATGTACACAGCAAAGTGTCTGAGTAATGAAAGTTACTTGAAAAACTAAATAAAAATTGCTTCTTTCTTTCTCACTCTCACTATCCCCCTCTTTCTTTAAGGAACAAAAAAAAGAACATATACCTATCATATTGTAACTTTACATGGATTTATGATTGTACAATAACTCAACTCCTTATTAAAAAAATTTTATTAAAAAATTTTTATAAAAACCAATAAGACCATTTAGCATGTTCACAGAATAAATTACTACTATGCAAAAAAATAAAATAAAAAATGGATTAAAAAAAAAAGTACAGTTGGGGATTTAGCTCAGTGGCAGAGCACTTGCCTAGCATGCACAAGGCCCTGAGTTCGGTCCTCAGCCCTGGGAAAGAAAAAAAAAAAAAAAAAGAGTATATGGGAGCTGGAGTGGTGGCTTGCTGGTTACAGCACTTGCCTGGCATGAGCGAGGATGCAGGTTCAAACTCCAGCAACACATACACAATAAAGTGTTAGAGCAATGAAAGTCACATGAAAAACTAAATAAAACTGATTCTCTCTCTCTCACTGTCCTCCCTTTAAAAAAAAAAAAAAAAAAAGAATACTGTCATAGCTGCTGGGCAGGGTGGAACAGACCTGTAATCCAATCAGCTTGAGACTGGGGCAGGAGAATTCCAAGTTCAAAGTTAGCTTTTGCAACTTAGTGAGGCTCTAAGTAACTTAGAAAGACCTTGGCTCTAAATCAAAAATGAAAATGGTCTGGGGATGTGGCACAATAGCATCCCTAGGTTGAATGCCTAGTAGCAAAAAAAAAAATTAATTAAATAAAATGAAAAATAAAATGGCTGGGAATGTGGCTCTTTTTAACTCCGAGTTCAATCCCTGGTACCAAAAAAAACCCAAAAAACAAAAACAACGAATACTCTTTATTCTTGAACTTCTGGCATTATGACCTATTAAGATAATGCCCAACGTACACCGCTAAATGTCAGAGCAACGAAGTCATGTGAAAAACTCAATAAAAATTGATTCTCTCTGAAAAAAAAAAATTGCCCATTTAAAATATCTTTAAAAGGGTGAGCTGGAGCGGTGGCTCAGCTGTTACTGAGCTTGCCTTGCATGTGCAAGTATGCGAGTTCAAACCCCAGCACCACGTACACAATGAAGTCTTGGAGCAACAAATGCCACAAAAAACTAAACAAAATTGTTTTTCACTTTCTCTCTCTCAATGTCCCTCTCTCTTTAAAAAATAAATAAATAAAATAATAAAATAAAATAAAATATCTTTAAAAGGGGCAGGAGCGGGGCTGGAGTGGTGGCTCAGCATTTACGGTGCTTGCCTGGCATGCACGAGTATGTGAGTTCAAACCCCAGCACGCATGCACACAACAGAGCAACGAAAGCTGCATGAAAAACTAAATAAAAATGGTTTCTTTCTCTCACTCTCTCTCTCTCTGTCCCTCTCTCTTTAAAAATAAAAAATAAAAGGGGCAGGAGCGGTGGCTCAGCAGTTAAGAGTGCTTGCCTGGCATGTGCAAAGACCTGGGTTTGAACCCCAGTACCCTCACCCAGCACCACGTATATAACCACGTGTCAGAGCAACGAAAACCAAATGAAAAACAAAATAAAGTTGATTCTTGTTCTCTCTAAAAAATAAAATAAAACGAGATGTCTTTAAAAAACATAGTTTTCCAGATATGGTGGAGCATACCTGTAATCCCAGTGATCTGGGAGGCTGAGGCAGGAGGATCCCAAGTACAAAGCCAGCCTCAACATCTTAGTAAGACTCTCTCAAAAATAAAAACTAAAAAGGTCTAGGGATATAGCTCAGTGGTATTGCCCCTGGGTTCAATCACTGGTACCAAAAAAATAAAAAATAAAATTTTAAAAAAAGAGAAAGTCAAGAGCTAAGCTACAGACTATACTATAAGTAGTAATTAGTGGGGCTGGAGCGGTGGCTCAGCAGTTACAGGCACTTGCCTGGCATGTGTAAGGATGTGGATTCAAATCCCAACACCACACACACAATACAGAGTTGGGGCAACAAATGACACATGAAAAACTAAATAAGGCTGATTCTCTCTCTCTTGCTATACCTCTCTCTTTAAAAAAAAAAAAAGGGGGGGGGGCTGGAGCAGTGGCTCAGCAGTTATGGTGCTTGCTTGGCAAGCACGAAGACAAGTTCAAACCCCAGCACCATGTACACAACGAAATGTCTGAGGAATGAAAGTCACATGAAAAGCTAAATAAAGATTGCTTTTCTCTTTTTCTCTGTCCTTTCTTTAAAAAAAAAAAAAAAAAGTAGTAATCAGTAATGACATATGGCAGGAGAGTTAGCAAATTTCTAAGCACACAATAGCTTACAGACTTACACAAGTTTTTCCAAAATACAAAAATATAAATAAATAATAAAAACACTTACTTGTCTCCTGGAAGGTTATACAGATTAACAAGGCCCTTAAGATGCTTAGAAAATTCATCAAAATTTTTTTCCCTATAGGAGTTTAGGGAAGAAGGGGAAAAGAATACAAAATACAATTACTACTCAATCTTACAAAAAAGTATCTAAAATTGATTTTAATAATCTGCTTTAATCTCCCCCCACAAAGATTTTTTAAATCAATAGTAGTAAAAGAAGTATTTTTTTTCTGCCCATTTTTCAGGAAAAGCTGATAATAAGCAACATAAATCTCAAAAGGAAGAGATAGGTAAAAGACCTGATAATCATTTACTAATTAACTCCTAAATAATGAAAACTTGTGTAAGTAAATTATTCTCCTTTTCTCTTAATATTTAACTGAGTGAATGTCAACTGAAAATAATTTTGAGGGCTGGAGAGGTAGCTCAGTGGTTGGAGTGCTTGCTTGACATACTGGAAGACCCACGTTTGAACCCTAGTACCGTATACACAGAGCAAGGTGTCAGAGAAAAAAAGGCCAGATGGAAAACTAAAGTTGATTTTCTCTCTCCATCGTTATTTTTTTTTTTTAAGAAAGAGGGGACAGTGAGAGAGAGAAAGAGAGAAGCAATTTTTTAATGTAATTTTTCATATGACTTCTGCTCCTCCAACACTTAGCTGTGTACGTGGGTGCCGGGGTTTGAACTCACGTAATTGTGCATGCCAGGCAAGCACCATAACCACTGAGCCATTGTTTCAGCCTTCTCTCCATCTTTAAAAAAGAAAAAAAAGAATTAAAAAAATTTTGAGCCAAGTATGTAGTGCACACCTGTGATCCCAGGTACTCAGAAGCTGAGGCAGGAGGATCCCAAGTTCAAGGCAAGCCTCAGCAATTTAGCAAGACCCTAAAATTCAAAATAAAGCCAGGAACAGTGGCACATGCGTGATCCTAGCATCGAAGACAAAGACGCAGGAGGATAGCAAGTTCAAGGCCAGACTCAGCAATTTAGTAAGGCCCTAAGCTACTTACTGAGACTATGTCTCAAAATAAGAAACAAAAAGGCCTGAGGATGTAGCTCAGTGAGAAAGTGCCCTTGGGCTGGGCTGGGCTGGGCTGGGCTGGGCTAGAGCAATGGCTTAGCAGTTGGAACACTTGCCTAGCATGCCCAAGAACCCAGATTCAAACCCCAGCACCACATGCACAGATAAGTGTCTGAGAAACAAAGGCCAGATGGAAAATTAAATAAAGTTGATTTTTTCTTTTAAAAAAGGTGCCCTTGGGGCTGGAGCAGTGGCTCAGCGGTTTTGGCGCTTGACTGGCAAGCACGAGGACCCGGGTTCAAACCCCAGCACCACGTACACAACAGAGTGTTGGAGCAACTAAGGCCATGTGAAAAACTAAATAAAGTTGTTTCTCTCTTTCTCTATCTTTCACTGTCCCTCTCTCTTTAAAAAAATAAATAAAATAAAAAAGGTGCCCTTGGGGTTGGGGATTTAGCTCAGTGGAAGAGCGCTTGCCTAGCACGGGTAAGGCGCTGGTCCTCAGCCCTGGGGTGGGGGGGGG